>PVIJ01013096.1:0-46646 GCA_004024925.1 Scalopus aquaticus | reverse complement strand
CCGTCACAGCGGAGCTTTTAATTAAACCTGCTCTTAGGCAGAATTGTCCGTCACAGCGGAACTTTTAGTTAAACCTGCGCAGAATCGTCCGTCACAGCGGAGCTTTCAAACCTGCCCTTACGGCAGCCTGCTCGTAAGCAGAATCGTCCGTCACAGCGGAACTTTTAGTGAAACCTGCAGAATCGTCCGTCACAGCGGAACTTTTAGTTAAACCTGCTCTTTGGCAGAATCGTGTGTACAACCTTACCTGATCGTCGCCTCCGCTTTTCCCGGCGTCCCGGGTTTCGGCACCAGCTGTCGCGCGCGGTCCCCTGTCCAGCAGGTAAAAAAGACGCTACTCGGAGGCGATCTTCAAAATGGCTCTTTAATCTTCCTCCATCTTCTCTCTTTTTCACCACTTTATTGCCCTCCTTATATACAATTGTTCCACCAATCATCTTACTACAAAGGTCAAACTGGGCCCGACCAATGGTCTTAGTGATCACGCGCGCACGAGCTCTAAAGCCACTGTACACGTGAACATCACGGGCTGTGGCTATCCTGTTTACCCACTCTTAAAGTTCCACCTCCTCTTTCCTCCGGCGCCATCTCGCAATGGCGGACCTACCGCGCCCCACACTGTTCCTTGGTCTTTCTGATCCAGAAGGACAAAAAACAAGCAAACAAAAATTAATGTTTGCCTGGGTTTCAGTAATCTAGATGTAAATTTAATTTGACCGTATCCACAGTGCTATGGGAAGGTCCTATGCTCGGCACTGGGCATATGAAGGTGAGCAAAGCACAGTCCTTGTCCTCCAGAAACTTCTAATTTAGAACAGGAAATAGACATGGACACAATACGAAGCAGACAGAAGCCCAAGGGTTCCACTGATAATACAAGTGAGGAAGTTACTGCCTCTGTAGAGAATAAGCAAAAATGAACATTTTTTGATAAAGAATTATAGGTATTCTCAACCTGCATAATCAATAATAAGATTGAGTACTAAAGGGAGCACAAAGTGTTCTGCCCAATGAGGAGTTTCTAATTCTGTCATTTGTGATTTGTTTCTGTGCAGAGCTCTCTATGATTATCAAATACTTCGTAAAATACTATGCCATGTCAGAAATGAAACTCAAGGAAAAGACTCCTTGCAAAACTGAAGCAGAGAAGGAAGTGTATCTATAGTCAATAACATGATGATAATTATTACTAGCAATAAAATTTTATTGTTTTGCTTAACAAAAACAACACTTTCAGAAAGTAAACATTATAGAGTTGATTCTGCCCTTATAGGAAATAAATGTGTGGTTTGCAGCATTTTTATTAAACAATAGGTTAGTTATAGATAAGTAATAAAAGTAATAAAAATAGGTCAGAGAATATCAAATAACTTATTGCAACAGAAAATATGCTCATGGTTTTGATCAAACAAAGAGCTCTATGAAAAACTTAATACTTAACAATGAATCACATGAGTAATAAAAAAATACCTAAAAATGGCTCTACCAATATAGAAAAATTCTCATTAGGAAAAGAACACTGTGAACTAATATAACTTAGAAAGATTTTTATTATGTATGAGACAGACTTATCTTGAAGACACTTGCACAGATGTAAACTTGAGGAAAGCTTTGACACCATGGAGAATTTTCCTCCATGTTTTGTAAAAAATGATTGTCCTTATCAAAGAAGGATAGGTAAAGATTTCTTAGATAGACACAAAAGGATGAACTATCAAAGAAAAATCCGATTTCATCAAAATGGAAAACTTCTCTTTGAAGAATACTGTTAAGAAAATGAAAAGAAGAGCCACAAACTTGGAGAAAAAAAATTGTAAAACAGATCAGAAAATGTACTCTACTCAGAATATATATATATATATAAAATTAATATACTCAATAACAAAAGCAAACAACCCAATTAAAAATGGAAAAGATCGGAACAGACAGTTCATTAAAGAAGATATACAGATGGCAAATAAGCACATGGAAAGATGCTCAGTATCTTATGATTTGTTAACTACTTACTAAAAACTAATAACTTCATTAGTTGCTAGGGAAATGCAAATAAAGCCACAATAAGATATTACTACACATTTGTAGAATGCTAATTTTAAAAATCTGAGCATAGCACATGTTGGTTAGGATGTAAAACAATTGGAACTCTCATATATTGCTAATTAGAATGTAAATTGGTATAACCTTTTTAGAAAGTTGGCGATTTCTTTAAAAACTAAATATATACCTACCACTTGGTCCAACAATTTCAAATCTAGGTAACCACTCAGGGGAAATGAAAATACATAGCCACACAAAAACTTCATGAATATTCACAGTAGTTTTCATTTGTGATAGCTAAAAACTGGGCAGAATGAATAAACAATATGTGGGATAGCAATGTAGGGGAATATTACTTAGCAATGAAAAGGGGGAACTATTGATACATACAACCACAAGGAAACTCAAAAACTTTATGTCAAATGAATGAAACCATTCTTTTTTTTTTTTTTAAATCCCACTTAGCTTATTTCACGTGATTCTCAGGATGCAGTATACTTTCTTGGGAAAAAAATGTTTTGCATAGATTCACATTATAAATTAATTTACCAACGCAGAATTATGTTAGAAAAAATATTTTTAGAAGTCCATAGAATTTTTCACATAGAAAAATATCCACAGCAACTGTTTTCTGGGGTGTTTTTTGTACACTCAATAGGGAGTAGGTAGTTTCTTTGCTTGTTTTCAGCATCATTTTGAAAAGTAAAACCTATCTATCTCCCAAGGTTGTTGTAAAAGACTAAATAAGTTAGTACATGTCAAGTATCCATAAAAACACTTGGCACACAGGGCTTTCTTGAACAGTTTTATTGCTATTAGTATCAACCAAGTACCAGATACTGAGCATAAGCAGAAGTGAATCATGAGCTGGATATCGCTCAAGGATTTCTTGTGGTGTTCCCTCTTAGAGTCATGTGTCATTAACCAAATGATATGTTCTGAGCAATGCATCTTTGTTCTATTTTTTCAATGTGCAAACATTAAAATAGCAATGGATTTTGTACCCTTAGTGTCATGATGGACAAAATAACATGAGATTAAATCAAGCTCAAGGGGAAATGATAGTATTAAGAGATGCAATATACATGAGATGTATACAGCTACCACGTCACTACATAATAGGAATTTTAGGATTACCATCACATGTGCAGCGCTTCATTGGTTGAAATGTTGTTATGTGGCACATAACCATACAGTATTTTTAAAACTTTAGAGGCAAACAACACAATGGAGCTTTGGTAGAATGAGAAGCTGTGTACCTAGAACTGAACAATGGAGCTGAGTGTAATCTCAGGGTGCTCTGTGTAAAAGATGTCAAATTTAAAAGTTTTATGCTGGGGATTCCATTTATATGACACTTTGGAAAATGTGAAACTAGGAACAAAAGAAACACATTAGTAGTAATGAGATGGAGAAGGAGTAATATGGGCAGGGAAGGAAAAGATTGTCTAAAAAGGATCATGCAGGATGTTAGGGGAGTGATCAAAATATTGTGTACCTTAATTGTGTGGTGATCACACAACCGTATATATCCACCAAATGTCATAGAACTGCCTACCAAAAAAGGGTAAATATTTATATAACATATCTCAGTCAACCTAATTTTTTTTTAAAGATTTATTTATTTTTTATTTATACATACAAGCTGGGGTACAGGCCAGAGGCATGGGGCGGCGAGAGGGTTCACCAGAGACAGAGCGGGGAGCAGAACAGGCAGATCAGAAACACACTGCTGAGGGGAGCAGCGGGCGAGGCAGGAGAGGTCTGCCTCACCATGTGGGATTCTCCCCGGCCGGGCTTTGAACTCGCATTGCCACCGCCAACAGCTCCACAGCGCAGCGCCCAACCGCTGCGCCACCGGGGAGGCCCACAGTCAACCTAATTTTAATAAGAATATATGAAATACTTATTTCATTTACCTTTAAAGTTCAATAGCAAAGTATTTTATATAACTTGGATTCCAAACAGACTTGTCTCATGTTGGAAATAAAAACCTTTTATTTATTAAATAGTAAAAACAAATCTGCTACCTGAATTTACCAATATAATTTGCTTTTTTTTTTCATAATCACCACCCATGAGCCATTGAACCGCAAAAGTCCCTCACCTGTAAAAGAATATTATTACATTATATTATAATATATATGATATTAAACTGAAAGTAGGTTTTTCCATTACACACTTTGGAGTTATCCATTCTTCGCTAATCTTTTGACATCTTCAAAAACCCCAAGTTATAAACTTCCTTTAAGGATTATAAAATAAAGATATCTGAACCAAATGGACTCTACTGGTTACATTTCTATTACATGAGAATTAACAAAATACAATAATTAATACAAGTGCTCTTTATCTAATTGTAGGCTTAAAGATATTTCAACCTTCCTCCATGACATGTTATCTTTGCTCTATAGCACCCTCTCTAGTGAGCATTATTGTCAGAAGAACCATGTTTTTAAGGGTGAACCTGTTACAGGACAAATGGGGCTTCAAAATTGGCCAAAGGCAGTGCCCAAATTGCTTACCAGTCACTATCTTGGTTCTGCACCCGCATGCACAATTGCAAGACTACTCAGGTTTAGGAAACAATAACAATGGATTTAACAAACAGGAAAAAGCAAAGAATTACTAAAGTCAATATATGGCCGTTTACCTTATTTAAAACAATGTCCAGTCCTTTAAGTCCCAGAAAAGTAACAAAGGTGGCGTCTTCCCTCCACTGCTGATGTGGAGCTCCTCTTCCAAACAAGAGGCCATGTTTCCAAAATGGGGTCTTCCTTCTTCTGCAGACACGCAACAGCCAGAGTGTGGCCAGGTTCCAACTCACGAGGACCACAGAGAACACTATTGGAGATGCTCCCGAAACTGCCATGGTGCCCCAGCACAGCACCAGGCCAACAACACTGCAAACAGCAACTGCAGCAGCCAGGTGGTCCAACAGACTGCACTCACACATTTTAGGAAGGTGCCCGCTTCGGGACTCTGCCTTCTTCCATTGGCTGCAGTAAAGTCAAAATTGGGAGCAGTTTCCATTGCTCAGCTACTTGCAAAGCCTCCAAAGTCGCTGGCCAAAAGTCACTGAAGATTTAAAAACGTTTTTTCTTTTTCTACATCATGGCAACTGCTTCCTCTATTCCTGCATCATGGCAACTGCCTCTTCCATTCCTACATCATGGTGACTGTTTCTTTTCTTACATCATGGCTACTGAACCTCTTTCTCCTTCAGTCCCTTTTATTTCTCATCAGAAACTCCACACCAAACCACAAACTTAGCATTTTCCCTGGGGCTTTCATTCTCATCAGCAAACACCCTCCAGGGGCACTACCTTTACCGGACTTTGGACTCAGCCCGGTTACAAACCTACTAAATAACACCTACAAACGCACACTCCAGCTCACTGCGTGCAATCTGAAACTCAGCAATTGCCTCTGACTGAGAAAGAGTATAACTTCATATTACTGTTTCTGAGCTTTCTGAAGCAGGGTATCTGGCCTGGCATGTGATAGATATACTTCCCTCTCAGTTTATTTTCATCTCATTGTATGGAATATTTCCCATAGAGGACTCTCAAGGGGGATACAGGAAGCTGCTTCAGGCACTGGCAGAATAGCCTGATCATTTAATTTTTGCAGAGAGCTCAAGGAAGAACTCCTAGCAAAGGAAGAAATGCAGCTGCCTTCCAGAGCAGCTGATACTTAGCATAGCACTGGAGTGACACATCCATATATCTTAATAAAGCACTGTGCATTAATCTATTAGTAGCAACTCAAGGAAATACTCCAGTGGCCAAAGCGGTGTGGGGATGTGGTAAAGACTAACAAGGTAGATGGGAGAAAAGTAATACAAAGAACCTTTGTGATAATGTTTTCTCCCCCGCCTGCAAAGAATTCTCTATCTTCAAAATTAAGAAGAATGCTTCACAGTAAAGGAATTGCTGTTGGAAAGATCAGCTGGGTGTGGTGGGAATTGAAAGACATGAAGCTGTTCAGGCAAGTCAAATGTGTATTGAAGTTATTTGTCCCCACTGACCATGGGGAATCAGTAGAAACAGTAACTACCAACTCCTAGAATGTCAGCAACAGAAAACACAAGGGAGATGCCATTACAAGAAATTGATTTTTAAAAATAGTTAAAGCATTTTATGCAAGCCAAACACTGGGGGAGAGAGATAACCATCAGTTGATCAGATCTGAGCTCTGGAGTCAAACCTATTTGCATACAATGGATGAGGTTAAGTGTAAGGTAGGCACTAGTGGTATAGCAGCAGAAACAATGAATTTAGAATCAAAAGATTTGCATTTGAATCTCCATTCTATGTCTTGCTAGCAGCATGATCTTCCCCAAGTAACTGAACCTCTCTGGAACTAAGTGATATAATGAATATGAAAATACCCGACATTAACAGACACCAAGAAGAATTGTGGTCAGTCCCTTTATCTATTGTGGAGGTTTTAGTGCATGATTTCAGTTTCATATGATGAACATTTCTTTTAAAATCGTGGTTATAAACAATTCACTGGCAAAGGACTCATCAGTCAAGATGTCAATATTTCCTGAGGACATCTAACTGAATGGGGTCACTGTCTCATTTGACGTACCAGAAAACTTGACTGCCTGTTCTTGTATGTAAATTATTTGGTAAGCATTCTTATGTATCTATTTGTGTGCACATGTCCTGTCTATTCAACTATAACTATCTACTTATTGAACCATATGGCATTTGAGAGAAAAGTTCAGACCAAACTCTTCCTTCCACAGGTGGGACTATCAAGGCCCAGGGAAGACCAGTGACTTGTGTCTGGACATACATCACATGGTGACTGAGTCAGTATTAGAACAAAGACTCTTCACTCCATAATACTTCTTTCTCCCCCACTCTTATCACAAACTATCTTAAAAATAAGTTTCTAAGGAGAAGAACCAGTTTTGCTGCAATTGTTTATTCCTAAAATACCATGTATCTTCATACAGCCTAAGTGAGTAGAGGCATTTGAAATGTTTGATGTGTATAAATTGTTACAGACAGAAATACCGGAAGTATTCTGATGATCAATTTGTTACCGAACGCCGCCCTCAGTTTCCCTCAGCCAATAAAAGGAAACAGAATTTGAGGGGAAGGAAAGTAGTTTAATTTGTCGACAAACTGAGGAGGGCAGCACACTTGTGTCTGAAAGACCATTGTTCTGCTCTATGGCAGAGGGCGGGGTTATTTATACAAAGGAGTAAAACAAAAGGGAGATGGGCAAGGGTGGGCGTGTCCTTTTGCTGCAGGTGTACAGAGATTTCGAGTGGCTGTCAGCTTGCTTTGTTAACACCTGATGTTTAACTTTCTTCAATGTTTAACTTCCTTATTATCCGCTTAGGGCTATCCTCCATTTTCCTTAGAATGCAGAAGACAAACTTGTTAAATGCAACAAACATGAACGCTTATCTGATGAGGCAGGAAGAAAGGCTTGTCTTGTTTCATTGCATCAAATTCATTCTATGAATGCATTCTGTCCTCATGAATTTAATAATGTAATCATAGATGTAGGTATATTGATGCTTTATAAAACACTTTTCCATCTATTAGCTATATTTGATAAGCTTGGAAACCCTGTGGAGAAAACAGAGTAGGAAGTATTAACACCCCTGTTTCATGGTTGAAGACATAGAGGGCTGGGAATGTTAAATAATTTTCCCAGCTACATACTCATTGGGAAAGCTGGTACTCTAACCAACTCAGGTTTACTAGATTTATAATGCAATATAGTCCCATTGCACGATGTTGTATGACAGTCATAGTTTCATTTAAAGTAACATGTTTACTGTAAGTATCTGTACTGGATTGGTCACAATTCTTTGTAAGTGACTAAAAGCCATTTAAATGAGCTTAAATTAAAAAAAAAGATGAATGGGAGAGATAGCAGGGAAGGTGAAATCCATTGATTTAATATAACCAAATCATACAGAAGGCATCAGTAAAGCAGTCTGAAAAAACAGCCCTAGTTCTAATCTTCACAGTTTTATCAGCAGGAGGATAGATACTTTTTTCTCCCAGTGCCCTTCAGAAATCTTAAAGAACAATTCTGACAGGGGTCAGGGATCGTTTTGTACCATATTTTTATTTCTTAAAGTTTTGGACCAGTCATTCATCTGGAGTCTATTATCTGAAAATCGGGGGATGGAAAACGAGGCAGAAAAAAATAAAACAGGAGTTGGCTCTGATTATAATGTTTAGACAACAATGGGCCAATAGGTTCTCTGGCCAAACTAACACACAAAATACCTGTTTTGTAGAATTTGCTGATTTCTATGGTATAAATACTCCCACCATGGTTGATTTCAAACTTCTAATATAACATCAACCAAATCACAACATTCCTGAAAATGTAGAATTGGCTCTTATGAATGAATAGGAACCAGCTTCAATATATCACAATCACGGAGGACTGAGTAATCATACACAGAGCTGAACAGGTGAGGATGTTCATAGAAGCCACCAGCTCACCAGTTCAAGCAAGTGTTCCTCCCCATCCCTGGAAAGGAGAAACAATTCAATTCAGTAAACAGATTTTGAGTACCAGGCAATGAACTTGTGACTATGAAGATTAAAAATGCATTCCTATCTTCAAGGATCTCATAGTCTAGAAGGAAGATAGACCAAATTAAGAGTTGAAGATAATGTGAGACAGACTGTAATAGAAACATTAATTCATTACTTCAAATGTTTACGATTTCTGGACTAAGTGCTAAGCATACTTTTACATTCAAGTGAGAAAGTTAGACAGTTAATACAAAAGTTCTAATGAGGAAAAGAAGGTTGAGGGAAGAAGGAGCATAGAAGGAGAAAAGAAAGAGGCCAGAGAAGTAAACAGGGACCACAGTGGATTAAGCAATGGTTTGCAAATTGTAGACCCTGAAGCAGCAAGATCAGTATCACCCAGGAACTTGTTAAAAATGCAAATTCTCCACCTGCACTCCAGATCTACAGATTCAGAAACTGAGGTGATGCTCAACATTCTGGGTTGTAAAAGAGCTTCTGGGTGATTGTCATACACAATCTTGAGAACCATCAGTGTACAGTTTTATAGAACAGGATAGAGTGGATTTGAGTCTAAAGTATAAGGTCACATCCTTGATGATTCATGGTTTCAAGCTGTGGGGAGACAATGTGTAACATCATCAAATTTGTGATTCCAGAAGATTCCTTTCTACTGACTTTGCAGAAAGTAGAATATAGAGATGCAAGAGTTCAAGCAAGGCTATAAATTGGGGTATCATATATTATGGTGCAAGGGTAGAGATGGAGAAAGGTAGAAATATTTAGGACATGTTTTGAGGATCCATAGGCTTACTATGTGGCAGGTGAAAGAGAAATTATGGCTAATTCCAGGTCAGAGTGCCAAGTAAAGGGTACATTGCGGTGCCACTGCCTGAGGTGAAGAAGATTTGAAGAGGAGTATATTGGCAGGTAGAAATCAAGAGTCCCCTTTGAGACATGTGGTTTAGTGATGTCTGATAGATATCCATCAATACATGGCCGTGTTAATGAGGCGGTTTGATAACAGAGTCTTGTTCCAAGAAAATATATTATTTTGTAGTCTCTGTACATAGATTGTGTGTAAACCTGTGGATTTGGATGCCATCGCCTGGAGACAGTTGGTAGATGGATAGAAAACACAGTCCAGAATAGAGCCCTGGGGGATCTGAAATTTACAGGTCTGACAGAGGAGTGGAAGATTCAGGGAAAAAAAAAAAAAAGGAAAAAACTAAGTGATGGTGTCATGGAAATAAGTGAACAGAAAGTTTCAAAAATAAGGGTGTCAGGTGTTTTGAATGCTACTGAAGGATCAATGAGACAAGCTAAAGAAGTGACAAGTGGAGACTTCTAGATGGTTACCTTAACTAGAGAAGTTTCCATGTAGTGGAATGAAAGAAACCACTTAGAAGAGAAAGTAAGGTAAGGAAGCAAAGAAAGCAACACAAACAACACTATGTGAAGGGGAACAGAGAAATGGGGAGGAATTGGAAGTTTATTTTGGATTGAGGGAAATAGGCAATACCTGCTTCAGACAACTTTACCTCACAACAGAGAAGTCAGAAAGAAGAAATAATATCCCCAAATCTAATCGATTATAATTATGATAAATGCATAGAACGGGGTGACATTTATGGGCACCTACAATGGGAAATATACTAAAAGTATATTTACTTTTAGTAAATATAAAAGTAATAAAAATGGAAAAGTGAATGCACAGTTAGCTAATTAAATAAAAGCCAGTGTGATAACTCTACAGCAGAGGTCCAAAGTGCTTTGGGATCAAAGAGAAGAAAGGGATTGATTTTTCTCTGAGCTGTTGCTAATCTGCAAAAAAAACCCAGAAGATTGGGATTGTTTTATTGAAGGATAAAGAAGAATTAGCTTATAATATAAAAGTACTAGTTTTCTAGAGACCAATTAAAACAATAGCCAGTGAAGCAATAAAGATAGAAATATTATATTTAGCTCTAAGTACATTTCTGAGAATAATACTAATACTATGTAGTGTCTGAATTTTTGATTATATTTTTTTTTCTCCATATTTCTGGAAAACAGAGTGTTGAAAATCTTCAGAAAGAGAGAATGAGAGAGAGAATTACAGTGGGGAGAAATGAACATCAAAAAGGGAGGACATATTTATTGAGCATCTATTAATTTATTACATGCCAACCTCTGTTGTGATATCCATCATCTCATCAAATCCTTGAGCTTCCTTGCATGGCCATCTTTACCTCAATGTTAACTAGGAAACATGTGTTCCTTGTATGACAAAAAATTATTTACAGTTTCTTCTAAGACTCTCTCTCAATAAGTTTATTTGTTCCCCAAATAAGTGAATAATAGATTATGTTCCTTCCATAATTATTAATTGAGCAACTATTTGTAAGAAACTTGAAGGGAGAGGAGAAACAATTTTTCTCCAGTCAAAGGATTTTTAAGCAGTGAGACAAGAGGTAATCTTAAAGCATGGTTTCCAAATCCAGCTTTCCATCTGAATCCGGAGGAAGCTTCCTAAACTTGAACCCCAGAGACTCTGGTTCTGTTGATTTGATGTGTAGGTAAGAAACTGCAATACACAAAAACAATCCCCAGCTGATTTTATTGTGCAGCCAGCTGTGGCAAGCACAACTCTGTCACACACAGTTCTCTTACAATTGATGTTTTCCTAAGATGATTTGGTTATAATGAGATAAAAAAAAATTAGGGAACATCTTTGCACTGCATAGATAAATATCAGTTCAAAAGGAATGGCCAGGAATTCCCAACCGGCTGGACACAAGCTGTGGTAAAAATGCTTCTGCTGACCTATTACAGTAACTATGTTTGAGACTTTTATTTTGTGGTAACAATGGAAATAACCAATCATAAAGAAAGGAGTGTTAGAGATGCTCTACTAATAAGGGAAAGAAGCCATTTCACTTGAGAAAATTAAATGTTGGATCGTCTCGATGATAGTTGAATTTTAAAATTACATGCTTTGCCTATAGAAACACCCACAGGATTAAAGTTTTCAGGAAAAAATAATCCATTTTATATCACTTAAACATTTGTTTTGGTAATACTTTTTAAAGGTAACACCAGGTTTCTTTAAACAATGCAACTAATATTTAATAGCAAAACAGACTACATTGTATTGTAATCAGTATGCAAATATCTAAGTGTACACTAGAGCTAAGCATGGGGCAGCTAATTCTACCCAGGGGGTCTTAAAGATCAGTAAAATATACGTTAAAAAGGCTGGGGGCATTTTAAAAAATGACCTACTGTATTTGTTTACCTTTTAGGTGTTAAAAAGGATTTTCTATTATTTTTGCTTAGTCTACAGTCTCACCCAGGTACTAATTAGAAAGTTCTTCTTGAAATCTGAATCCCTTTCTGTGTAATTCCATTTCGTTCCCAAGAAGATCTTTTGTTGAAAGAAATCCTGCCTTATAGACATGGACCCCAAATGCTCTGGTTTCCTATAGAGACATGTATTGATTCTACAGGGCTCCTCCCTTTACTCACCCTTATTTTTTTCCCTCCCAAGGATGAGGCAAGATTTGGAGGAAGACACTTCAGCCTTCAAGGGTCAGGAGAGCTGAAAAGGATATCATGCTTCGACTATGGACTGTGTTTTTATGGGAAGATTTTGAAGAGTTAAAATGTCACCTAATGTGCATGAGCTTTCTCCCTTTTTCGTAAATTTCCCCCAGGACCAGCTACAGCCAGGACTTCTTCCAAATAGGAAAAGAGCAACTAGCTCAGTCACTTTTGATGTCCCCTTTCCTAGGCGTAGGCCAGGACAAAGCCAGGGACATCTCTGCACTGGAGCAAAGGGACTATTTTGGACTCAAGCTCCTCCGGCTTGAGACTCAGTTGGGACTCAACATTGGGACTCAGCTGCAAAATTGCAAGTGGACTGAAGGGACAAGTATTTGGCCATTTTCATAGCTTTGATTCTAGGCTTTTTTTTTTTAAAGATTTATTTATTTATTTATACATACAAGCTGGGGTACAGGTCAGAGGTGGGGGGCGGCGAGAGGGTTCACCAGAGACAGAGTGGGGAGCAGAACAGGCAGATCAGAAATACACTGCTGAGGGGAGCAGCGGGGAGGCAGGAGAGGTCTGCTGCATCATGTGGGATTCTCCCCGGCCGGGCGTCGAATGCGCTGCCGACAGCTCCACAGCTCAGCGCTCAACTGCTGCGCCACCAGGGAGGCCCTGATTCTAGGCTTTTAAGTAAGGAAAAAGGGGAACTCTGTAGTTTGGTTCTTGCTAAAGTTTTTTGTTGAGATTTGAAGAAAAAATTGCTTAAAATTAAACATCTCTTTGACTTCTTTTGACTGCATGGTGTTTATATCATCCCAAGGGACATTTGCAAGTCTTTCTGGGTGACACAGCCTAAGACCACCTTCTCTTTATAGAATCCCAACTCACTTTCCATAATGGGAATCACAAATCCAAAATGGAATCTGTGTTTTCAATCTCAGTTTCTTTCCTCCTAAAAGTGCTGGTCTAGAGAACTAAAGGTATTCTGAGTTGTGCTTCCTACTTCCCCGTACTAACTAGCCTAAGGCAATTACTGAAAAGTCTTCAGGACTTTCTACCCAGCACCTGTCTATTAATTTGCTATGACCAACGTACAACATCTGTCAGCTCTTCCCATGAATTAATAGGTCTGTAATTAAAATCCAACAGAGAGCTCAAAAATTAATTAGGACAGGAAACAGCCATGCGAGCAGCATGGAACACAGCTTTCTATAAAGAAAACACAAGCTTCATGTAAAACAAGGGTTTACTGCAGGCCTCTGTCCATCCCTACTCCAGCTGGCCCCTGAAGTGCCTTTTTCATATATATAACCTCCTTGTGAAGGCACTTACTAGAAGGCCACCGTGAAATGGGCATCAATACATTGTCTAGACTGTCTGACTCGTTTTATACAACACAATCCAAGGAAGCCTATTTCTCCTGCTTAAGGAAAAAAGGAAATTTAAACTGAAAAAATATCTTGTTGCTCACACCTGGGTTTTCTTCTTTAGCTCTCTATACTCCTTGCCTGGAGAGTTCTTTTGAGGTTTCTCAAGCCTGAGCTCATGGGCATAACACATGGAGGGCAGAACTGTGCAGTGGTTACATACACTGGAATGAAACGTGTCTGCTACTCACTGCCAGGCCTTGGGGAAGTTATGATCACTCTGTGCTGCAGTGTCTAATTCAAGGCAAGTCTCCAAACCCAGGTATGTTATTAATGTAATTTGATGTCAATGTTTGCCTGCTCTGGAAAGAGGATAAAGAATTTACATGAATAGCTTCAAGGTACTCTCAGATCTACAAAAATGAGTTTACAAAAGCGGGGTGCCATGTTTTATGCCATGCCTGACAACTGTCCAAATTTCTTTTTGCTTTAATGAGAAGAATGGATCAGAGAAATAAAATATCCTTCAGCATAGCTGTGAAAGCAGAGATATTAGCAAATGCAAGAATTCACCCTTTCAAATTTAAAATATTTTTCCACCCTGAATAGCTGCAAAACTGCATCTCCTTTCCCCTACTGTGGAAGGAAAGAACAAAAATTTCCTTCAACATCTAAGTTATTTTAAGATTGGCAGCCAAAGAAGAGGACTGTAAGATGCTGTCAGCAATGACAAGGGTTGAATTAAATTCCAGGGACTGTTAAGAGCTGTGTGAAGGACTCATCTCAGGCCAGGGATAACTGGACGTAAAAATGTATTGATTAATAATGTAACCTTCCTTTAAACCTGTTCCAGGCAGCCCACAATCCTTTGCTGCTCTCGGGTGAGAAATATAAAAAAGTTTTCCCCAAGATCCTCAATCGAAGCAACAACTGCAATAAATTAGATTTGTCACGGAACAATTTTCACCATATGGAGCCCCAGTAGTGAACAGCACTGAAGGGCCTGAAGGGGATGCACATTCAAGCTTGTTCCTCATCAGATGCCCCCAGAGAAAAGGTCTGTGTATTTCCAAGGGAAGTTTACTGGGGCTTACTGAATCCACTCAAAGACAAGGTGAAAAGTATAAAGTGAATGACTAACAGAGAAATCTCCTCACCTAGCCAATACTGGGTGATGAATATTTGATGTGGTAGCTCTATTCCTGGCCTGCAGACAAAGGAGAGTGTTAGCTAGACTCTTCAGAGTTGTCAGAAGGCGAGATTCATTGAGGTTACCTCTAGGAAGGCAAAATCTGCTATAAAGTGAGAGTTGGAATTAAGAACAACAGAAATCCCTCAGGAAGCCAGGAATGGCAAGGCTAAGACTGGACTATAGTGAAAAATTGTAAGATGATTTTCAGGACACATAATTCCTAACACCACATCCACTGCGGTATCTGGACTTTGGCATCAAAAGTTTGACAGCCCCCACCAAACTTGGAGGCTCCATGATACGTTTTTAGAGTGAATGAGTGAATGTTGTCATATGTTCTCATAGCTCAGCAGAGCTAAATAGAAGAATCTTTCACTCTGCAGGAAATTGGACATATCTTTGTGCTATCTCCCCATAGAAATGGCAAAGCACCTCAAGTGAAATTTCCCCCTATAAAAAGTCAGATGTATGGGCCTCCCTGGAGGTGCAAGGGGTTAAGTCTCAGTGTTGTAAAGCTGTCAGCAGCCACTGCAGGGGTTTGATCCCCAGCTAGGGAGCTAACCTACATGGCGCAGCAGGCTTCTCCTGTCTCACCTGCTGCTCCCTCAGCAGTGCATTTCAGTCAGTCTGCCTGTTCTCCCCACTCTGTCTCTGATGAACCCTCTCACCACCCCACACCTCTGGCCTACACCCCAGTTCTTGTATGCATAAATAAAATAAATCTTTAAAAAAATATAGTCAGATGCTGTTTGTGAGATGTGGACTTAATAGAGCACTCCCATCCTCACCTGGTCATTGCACTGTTTGTGCCAGACCTACACTAACAGACCTGGCTCTAAGCCTGTGATGCCCGAACCTTTAATCCAGACCAGGGCCCAAACCTCCATTCAAAGTCCCCACCTTCTGGCCCCGTGTCTACACTGTGTCTACCTTCGCTGTGTCCACAGTGTATTTTTGGACTTAATTGCACTTATCACTTACTAAACAGTTTCTTCTACTAACTTCAGAGTTTTTATTGTACCTTATGATGAAGATTTAATGGTGTGTAATAAATGAATGCATGAATGAATAAATGGCCTGAGGATGTACTATATATGACTTTATCCTCTCTTGTCTCCCTGTCACTAGACAAGGGAGCAGGCCAGGGCGTACGACCCACCCTCCAATAGCACAGGAGGATAAGCAGAGCCAGCCGGCTTCTGTGCACTGCTCCACTGGAAATCAGGGGGATGAACTAAGGGGCCCTGCTTCCAAGCCTAGGAAAGGGCTCGTGAGACATTGTGAGAAACTGGGAGTAGGGCCTCCCTGGTGGTACAACAGGTTAAGTCTCAGCACTATGAAGCATATTGGCAGCCACTGCAGTACGAGTTCAATCCCCAGCCAGAGAGCTTCCCACATGGCACAGCACACCTCTCCTGTCTTACCCGCTGCTCTCCTCAGCAGTGCATTTCAGTCAGTCCCCCTGTTTTGCTCTTCACTCTGTCTCTGGTGAATCCTCTCACCCACCCCCACATCTCTGGCCTGTACCCTAGTTCTTGTATGCATAAAACAATAAATCTTTAAAAAAAAATAGTGTAGAATCTCCAGGCAGTCTCTAACCGAATTTCAGTTTGCTCTAAGTATCTATTGTCAAAGTATCCAGGAATTCAATTCCAAAACATGCTTTTTTAAAGCCATATCCTTCAGCAGCCACCTAATTCCTAATACATGTCAATTGCCCCAAATGATCGCCTCCCTTACACCTCTTACCTGCTTATTAAAAAAAAGCATACCATCAGATTTCACTGTCAGTAAAAGGAAAAACTGTCAGTAGCATCCAGGAAACCCCTGGGGAGCAGCTAGCCCTCAGCCGTAAAGCGCCCTGGAACACACAGCTGGCCAGGGTTCCCTGAGCCCTCCCCCCCATTCAGTAAGTCTTGCTGCCAGAATGTGGCTGCCCAGTTAGGCCATGGTGACAATTTGATTAGTTAAGCAAGACTGCCCTCTCCTGGAAAAAAAAATTACCTTTATAAAATGCTTTCTATTCTTCATACACAAGAAATTGAGGGCACCCTATTGAAAATATAAGTAAAATGTACCTTGTTAAAAACACATCATTTAAAGTACACGACAGCCAACTTCTAGGACAAAATGAATACATAGACTCATAAGTGGAAAAGTACGTTCACAATTTTAGAACCTGCTATAGATTGAATTATTATCATCCTCAAGAATTTATCACTGGTTTCAGAATTCAAAGGCAAGTGAAACAATTCCTTACTATCTGGTATTTCTTTCATAGGTGATTTATTTGACACTTCAGTTGTCTTCTGCTGCAGTTACACTGTTTCCACTCAGGCATTCATTTATTGAGGATATTATTTACAGAGGACATATTAGGGAGTCGCCATAATGGTAAGAGATTCTCTTTTTTCATAGTTTGACATTTCTGGTGCATTCTTACAACCTGTGGTGTTTGCTAATCTTTCTCCAGGTGGCAGCAGAGATGTGAATATAGTTGTCACTCCCTGGGTACATGCAACCTGCTTGTTCTTGCTGGTGACTGCTGAGGCAATTCCGAATGTCCAACCCCTTGCTATTTCAAACTTTATGATCATTTGAGGAAGGATGTTGAGTCCTGCATGTTGCCTAAACACCTTTCATTGACACTTTCTCGTGAGATCAATAAAGTACCACTATGGAAACTTGCAAAATGGGTGTCAACAGCTTAAGAGACAATGTTGAGATATTAGGGAAGCACTGTAAAAAATGCTTGATGACAAGGTGCTACAAAAACAAAGTTAACACATAGGCACTGCTGACTCAAGGGATGAGTCAGGAGAGTTGGATTCTGTGCAGGAAGAAGAAATCTCTTGCAGATTCATTTTCCTTATATTTCTTTCTCACTCAGGAATCATGCAAAAATAAAACACTAGGTCTAATAATGTCTAATATGGTACTTAGAGTACCATATAAATAAATTCTGAGGGATAAGTAAGCAATATGTCATAGTTAAATTGAAAACTTGCTCTCTTTTAGTAGTCCCTGAAAGAGTAGGGTATCTTAGAGGAGGAATTTTAGATTCAACAGAGTATGGAACATTCTAGTAGGGTTTCAGTTACTGGGTGATGCAGTTATAATAAAACAGATCTTTTTCTGCTCTCACAGAAACAGAAGACTGGGAAAGAACCATAAATAGGCAAACAAATAAAGGAATGAGGCCATTTCAAATAGTAGTAAGTGCTATGGAGACAATAAAACAGAGTGATAGGACAAGAGATGGGGGAGAGGGAGGTTTTAAATCAGTACTGCAGGGAGACTAAAAGCCCAGGTGCATGTGCCAGCCCATCACAAGAGGTAAGAGAAGGAGAGTGTTCCAGAAGGGGGGTGGGGTGTGGTCAACTATGACAAATGGTATCAGAGGTGAGTGCAGAGGATTGTTCTCAGCATCGTCAAGGCAATATCCCTTAAAAGAGATCTTACAGCTGGACTCTAAAGTGCATTGAAGGGGTTCATGTGGGCAGAGAGGTGGGTCTTACTTGCAGGGCAAAGTAAAGTAAAGCTAGGGTATGTTTTTCAGTGCAAAGGAGGCAATATGAAATCTTGCATACTTGTTACTGTGGGTAACAAGGAAATAATTACACAAAATATTTTAAGGTTATAATCACTGTTATAAAGGGAATAACCAAGATGATGTCATAGGGAATAGGAGCCAAATTTAGGCTTGGGTTTTAATGACTGAACAGACACCAAACATTTGTTAAAAGTGTT
The DNA here is from genome assembly GCA_004024925.1 of Scalopus aquaticus. Classification (NCBI taxonomy): domain Eukaryota; kingdom Metazoa; phylum Chordata; class Mammalia; order Eulipotyphla; family Talpidae; genus Scalopus; species Scalopus aquaticus. Next base: position 28,245 of record PVIJ01013096.1, on the reverse strand, counting down.
TAAATGTGAGGCCTTCCTGTGGTGCAAGGGGTTAAGTCTCCATACTATGAAGCTCTTGGCAGCCACTGAAGCATGAGTTCACTCCCTGGCCAGAGAGCTTCCCACATGGCGCAGCAGGCCTCTCCTGTCTCGCCCACTGTTCCCCTCAGCAGTGTACTTCAGTAGATCTGCCCATTCTGCTCCCCATTCTGTCTCTGGTGAATCCTCTCACCCCCTACCTCTGGCCTACACCCCAGTTCTTGTATGCCTAAGTAAATAAAATAAATCTATTAAAAAAGTGTTTAAATATCCTCTCATTTAATCTTGAGACCCATTTTTGGGAGACATATGGCATTAACTCCATTATTACAGATAAGGAAACAGGTTCTGAAAGAATGCTTTACCTGTCAAAGGTCACAGCCAATAAATGATAGCACTGGGATTTGACTCCAAGTTTGACATATCAGCTAAATGTCACTGTTTTCCTTGCTGTCTACCCTTCTTTCAAGGCTCTCCTGGAGAACAAATGTGCCAGCAGCATCCTTCTAGGCCTGCCCTTCCTCCACTCCAGCCTGAAATCCCATTTCTGAGTCTCTCAGGCTTTTTCAGAACCCCATTCCCATAAGACCTTTCTCAAGTAAATTGATCAGCATATCGCACATTATTCATAACATGCTAATAGAAACTAAATGTGTGACAGATACAATGCTCGTTGATGCTAATAAGACCTTCTTTTCCCAAACAGGTAACACCTCCATAGTTAAATAGTGGCTTTTAGGGAGATGCTGCTAAATCTCAAAGGCTGTTTTCTAATTTCAAGTCACCTAGTAGGCTGGAAAGAAAAATGATGACTATTTAATACTTACCGTGCTTTATTACCTGCCAAGCACCATTCTAAGTGCTACACATGTATCATCTCATGATTCTACAAACAACCCTATGAAGTTGACATAATCTTTATTACCTGGCAGTGGTCAGAAAAGACTTCATAGTGGATGACAAGAAAGCTCTTTTAGGGAAATGGAGAATGAAGAGGCAGACTGCGGAACTACAGGGAGGCTTGCTTAAGTTGGCAGGCTAGGAAGAAATATGGAGCTAGGCGATCATGAGTAGTAGCAGTCAAAAAAAAATAATTTAGGATAAGAGGAATGCTAAAAGTGAGTGGGGAAGGGGGAGTTCACATGCTAGAGTGGGCAAAGAAGGTGAGACTGAGAAATGGCTGCTAGAGTTGATGATTACGTTGCTATGGAAATGAGTTTCTGTCTTGGGACAGCTCAGTGGGAAGAGTAGGTGTTGTTTGGAACTGTGCCCATCAAAAGAGAAGACTAAAGAGAGGAATAGAGAAAATACCATAGGGAGGTTTGTGGGAGCATATTTAAAGATTAAAATAGCAAAAAGATATTCAGACTTAAACTTAAACAAAAAGGTATTCAGACTTAAACTTTGTGTTGCATTCTCAGAGCCTGGAGCTAGATGCCCTTAGCTCAGTCATTTCCCTTCTCTGTCAGTCACTTTTTACATTGCTAAGATGATGGGGAGAGAAAGTGTGTGATTTCTAGGGCCACATCCAGATCTGACAATCTAAAAAATTTAGTGGTAAGAACAGAATAAAATGAGAGAACGAAAATGACTTAGCTGCATAAAGCCTGATGATGAATCACCTTTGCTTTCTAGACACCCGTATTTGCAGTGTTCGACCACTTCATTCTTCAAGCACCCCTCCTAAAATCCATTTTATTAAAAGTGTGAACTCATCAAGGGTACCACTTACCATCTAGGGTTCTACACATGAAAGGTGGTGTAGCAAGTTGGTTCAAGTCCCAGTTTCTGGAATCAGACAGTCCTTCAATTCCAAAGAGGCTGTAAACAATCAGTAAAATACTTTGGCTTTTCTAATCTGTAAAATAGAGCAATAATGGTACTGAGATGAAATGGTTAATATGAGATGAAATGAGCTATGCATATAATGTATTTAGAAAACACCCAGCATGTAGTTCTAGTATAGGAAATATAAGCAGTCTTGAACAAGTACAGAAAGAAAATCAGGACTCATGACTGCCCTAGCCCCATCTTCTTCAAGAGGTCTCCTTAGAATCAAACCAAGCAGGTTCACCTAGTAACTATGGTATGGGCTTTGGAGCCATGATTCAAATTCTATCCAAGCCATTTATTAGCTTTATCTTTCTTATGCTCAGATTGCATATTTGGAAAAGTGAGGTGAATGACACCTTCTTCCAAATTTGGGAAGACTACATTAAGATCCAGTTCCAGGCACTTAGTATATTTGAAATAAAGGTCCTTCCCCATGCTTTCCTCTAGCATAGGATTTACATATAAATAAATACCTAGCGTCCTTAGAATTGACATCGTGGTGAGATTTTGCTCCCGACATCCAGAATTTCTACCCTTATTTCTTTCTGGGATTCTACCCCTCTTGACCTTAACCTATCTATGCATTCTCTGATCCTGCTTTCAGAACATATTAACATTCAGTTTGTTGCTTTTCACTGAGTAGGTGATCATGGAGAAAGTCATAGAAAACAGAGAACGAAGACTGAGGACACCACAATACTCTCCTGGTTATAGAGAGAGAGAAAAGCTTCCAATCAGGAGAAGCTGAGATAGGGCACTCGTAGCACTCATTAACCTCATCTATTTGCGAACCATAATGTTCTGATATGCTCCCAGGTGGCTTTTCTTGTGTTCTCAGTGTCTCAATCTCAGATAACCAGGAAATGAAAACAACACACCCTCTCACATAAGAAGTAGCAGAGTGTGTTAAACATCTGTCTGGATGGTTTGTTCCTTTCTAGTTCTCACTCCCTTTTGGAAGCCACTGACACCACCAGCAGCCTATAACGGCCTTTAAACCTATAAAGTGGCTTGATTGTAGGGGTCAGAACAGGCAAAATAATTTGTGAGAGTCTATAACATGGAATAGAGATCAGGCTGCTGATGTCACAAAGAGGCTTTCAGCACTGTCAGCAGAGTGTGGTGATGACTAAGGAAGCAGATGAATCACTGAAATAGCTCGTTGCCCTAGAAAAGCAGATGGAGAATATTAGTTACAGGTAGGACTAATGCCATTGTGAGAAATAACATCACAACAAAAATGTTTCATTCCTGCATTTAGAATTCCAGATAGTCACTTATTTGAATCAAGAAAAATTAGAAACAGAATTAGAGAGGGAGGGAACCCAAGTTGGTTACTTTATAGACATTGCAATTGGTTTTGACTTCTATTTAAAAATGTAAGACCAAGGACATACTCAAGCCCCACCTCCAATCCCCCCAACCCTCCATTGATGTATCTCATCATTCAGAGCTAAAAAATGAACCTGCGGGAACCCGAACCCGAGTTGGCAGGAAGCAAGATCTGGAGGCAAGGGGGTGTCTAACGGGCATCTCGTGGAGACATCCACTCTCTAGCAGTTTCCCGCCTTCGCTGGAGATTAACATCACTAATCAGATGTTAATTGAATGCACAGGAAAGGAAATAAACTAGGCCTCTGAAAGGGCGACGGGAAAGGAGTTGGACTGCTCCAGCTTGGATTTACATTCCAAAGGAGTCTTGAGGCCAAACACACTCCCTGCCAGAGCAGAAGGAAAGCCCCCTCTTCTCAGCTTCGCTGGAAAACACAGCTCCCGGGAGAGAGAGTTGGGAGCCAAGTGCTTGCGAGGCTGCGTCCTGGGGACCTTTGGGAAATAGGAACGAGACAAAGGACGCCCGCTCCCGAAGGGCCCTTAAACTTGAAGGCAAATCCCTCCTCTCATCCAGCACCTGCTGCATTAAAGGGCCAGGGACTCAGCTCCCCTCTCGAATCTGGAGCGAAGGTGGGCTGGAGGGTGACGTCTTTTACTCTGTTCTTTCAGAGTGGTTAGAGATTTATTTTGTGGGTGTCACGCACTGACCTAAGCGGTTTACTTCCTTAATTCTCGCACTATCCCGGAGATGTGTGTTATCAACTCTCCTATTTCCTTTATTACAATGGGCAGCCGGAGGCGCAGAGAAGAGGAGCGATTTGCTCAGTAGGCCGGGGATTTTGATTTCAGAGGTCCCCGGCTCCGCCCGGACGAGAAGCCCACCTGCCCCTCCAGCCGGCACCTCGCGTCCCCTCCGCGACCCCCAGAGAAGCCCTGGAGGGCGCCACCTGGAGCCGGGGCGGGGCCGCAGCAGGTGCGCGGGCGCCCCGCCCCCGCCCTCGGGTCCCCGCCCGGGAGCCCGACGCCCGGTGCCCGGCGCCCCGCAGCGCTGGGGCGGGACGCGCAGCCTCCGCCGGCGCCCGGGAAGCGCCCAGGCGGAGAGGAGGAGCCAGGGGCACGGAGCGGGTGGAGCCGCGAGCCGAGCGCGGTGGAGGCAGACTTCCTGGGCCCGGCTCTGGGGCTACCATGGCGTTTGGGAAGAGTCACCGGGATCCCTATGCCACCTCCGTGGGCCACCTCATAGGTAAGGGGGCGCGGAGGTAGGCGGCCGAGCGGGCTTTGGGCACCGAGCAACCCTTTTCCCCCGGACTTCACTCTCCGCCGGCGGAGGACTGAGTTGATCCAAGTCTCAGGAAAGCCTTCCCCTCCCCCTGCAGCGTTCCCGGCGCACCCGCTTTCTACCGGCCCTTTGGAAGCTTCTCTGCCTCGGTCTTCTCTCTCTAGGCTTCCCCTCTCCCCGCCCAGAATGTCCAAGTGCCGCTGCCTTGGATGCCTCCTGGGCAGATTGAAACCGAACAGGTGAACCTTGCACGGGGTTGGGATGTGGAGTGTTTGGGCCTCTGCAGGGATTGCTGGTCAACTTGCCGGTCCAGGGAATGTTCTTCGGGAGGCGTCTTCCCTCGAGGGCACAGTGTAGCTCTGTCCGTTTTACAGAGGTGGGGAGTAAGCTCGGGCGCTTTAGTGAGGTGACCTCGCCGGGAAAGGCAAGTCTCTCCAAACCAGTTCTGCCTGGCGCCGGGCCCTTGCAACCTGTTACTTTTTTTTCCTGGCTGAACAAAGAGAAGGCAAGTACTCAGTATTGGAGTGAAGAGGTTAAGGGAGAGAACAGGGAGCCATCTAGGGCCCTAGGGACCACGCAGGCATCCGCCTAATTCATTTCTCTCTCGTGTGGCAGTTGGTGGAAGCTGAAGGCAGTGACTGGACTGTTCTACCAGCAGCAGCCCTGTACTCCTTCTTCTCCTTGATTCCTCTCTTGGGAACTGGGTGTGGCAGAAGTGCATGATGATGCCAGGCAAAGTGCAATAATGTCGGGAACTTAGGTGAGGAAATCCTGGGGACCTGGTAATTATAGTGAGGAGGCTCAGCTTTGGAGAATTTGAGCTGCAACTCAGTTAACTCCTGGGCGATAGGGAACCACACCGCTGAACCTGAAACCTTACTTCTCAGGTCTTTATAAGCTGGTTGGAGTAACTATCATTCAGGAGGAGGTGCTTTCTCAACTGTTGACGGCTGTGTCCCTTTTGAATATTATTATATGAACCCTGAACAAAAAGTGAACTCAGACTGTTTTCCTAGTCTGGCTAATTCTGTGTTCAGCTCTGTAGTTTGACCTGGTTCTGGCAACACAAAGGGAAGAACAGAATCTCAACCTTCAGGGAACACACAATCTTGAAGGGAAGATGGATACAATTTGTAGTGACTATGATACCACACTTTGGCAATACGAGAAAAATGTATAATACCCAAAACTTATGAAAGGAGAAACTGACTCTGCTATGGCGTTTGAAGAGTGAATGGGAGTTTTCTAGTAAGCTGTTTACTAAGGGCAGCACAGCAGGGATGGGAGGGAACGTATGGCAGAGGGCACAGTACCATGTGTCCAAACAACACGAGATTGTCAGCTCTGTCCATTGAATGCCAGGTTCACATAGATGGGAAGCAGGCTGAGCTTTGGGGTTCCTCTCAACATACCATCATTCTTGCATTCATCTTCCATTTTCATTCTCTCTTCATGCCTCCTGGTACCTTCTGTTTTCAAAGGAGGAGATGTTAAGCTCATTCAGGTTGAATGTTCTGTTACTTTTCCAGATGGCATTTTGTATTATTAAAGAGGATGTCTGGTGAGACAAAAATGACCTGACTGTTTAATGAGGGGGTTCCAGGTACAAGAGCCTGGTATTAGCTCTGGCTAGGCACAGTACCAGAAGTGATCTTACTCTATTGCAAAAGGATTTTTCAGCAATTTTAGTAATTCTGGTTTTTTTCCCTCAACTCCTGAAGAATAATAAATGATTAAGAAAGAAAACCAAAAACTGGCATGAAAAGACCTAGATTGGAATGTTAGTTCTACCTTGACAAGCTGTGTAGATGGGTAATTGCCTTCATTTCTCTAAATTTCTGTTTCATCTTCTCTAATAGTGGGTTCACTGAAATTGCATATGATATAATACTTAATAGTGTGCACTTCACCTTGTCTATGGCTGCTCAACAGGTGCCCATCGGAAAGATGGGCAGGCAAATGGAGATTTAGCCAGCCTGGTCTGGCTCTGCAGTCAGGTGTCATGCCTGCAGCCTTTATTAATAGGTCACTCATTGCTGTTGCCCCAGAAGCACTCTGAACTTGGGTTCTGATTGATTCCTGAGTTACTAGGAATTGCCTAGGAAAAAAAAAATGCTTTGCCCTATAAATATACTGGTACTTGCTAGGGAACACCAAGCGAATTATTTCAGGAAGACCAGGCATTTTTTATTCTGTGGTAGTTCAGACTCAATACAATAGCTTTTTCGTTGCAGAAAAGGCTACATTTGCTGGAGTTCAAACTGAAGAGTGGGGCCAGTTCATGCACATCTGTGACATAATTAACGCTACCCAGGATGGGTAAGTGTAGGGTGGGGGTCAGGGAGGGGGGTCATCCTAGAAGTGTCAGAACTGCAGCTTGTTTCTCCAACCAAAGCTCTTTGGTTTTCTTGTTGAAAGAGTTTTCATCATCCCTTAGTCACCTACTGACTGCCTTTGGAAGACAAATCAGGTTGAAATACTAGAATGGCTTCTTGTTTTAGCTTGTGGCATATTTTGAGAATCCATCATTTTTTTTTTCTTTTTCCTTAGTAGATTCAAATTTTGTCTTTGTGAAGTTGAAATTCCTTGTTCTTTAAAGGACTGTTTTTTAGGATAAATTGTTTCCTTCTTCAAGAATTCCTCTGGCTCTGATAGCCAGTAATTTATGTTAATATAACTTGAAAATATTGTCAAGAAATTAGTGGATTCCTGTTGGTGACCTGTCTCCTGGCAGTTGCCATTATTAACCAGGAAGTAATCTTTTTTCCTCCCCTGGTATCTTCCAGATGCTCACTTGCCTTGGTCATGCTATAATCTTAAATGATGTACTATCTTCTGCTTTACTTTTTAAACTTCAGGAATTCAGAATTTTTGAAAGAAAACATTAGGATGAGTTTGTGAATTTAATATGAATTACAGGTTACTATAAGGTGTACAATCTTCCTAATTTTCCTGTGCATAGTAAAATGATAACTGACAGCCATAGGGATTCGGCCCAGTATATGTTGCTGAAGAAAACATTATCCTTGATCATTGACTAGTTAGCAATGGAAAATGTTTATGGGGAGTACTTTTAAATGCTTACTGTGTTTTCCTTATAGTCTTGTTTATCATACCTGGTTCCTTTGTCAGCCTTTTAATTACAGATTTTTCTACTGCCAATGGAGAAGTAAATCGCAAAGTAATTTTTTTCCTTTTAAGACAGTATCTTTATTCTTTTACATTTTTCCAGGTGTTTAATCCTAGATCTTATAAACAGATTTTTTTGAGAAATACAGATAATATATCTATATAGTTATACTATATTTTAATAGTTATAATTCTACATAATCGTTATTTAATTATGATAGAAACACTGCCTATACAAACACAGAAAAAAAAATTAGAAGACAGCAGTAGAAAGGATTTGTGGGTTTTTTTTTTTTTCAGTTTTTTGAAATGTAATTGTTATATAGCACTGTGTAAGTTTAAGGTGTATAGCACAACTTGAAAAACATGTATTGGGAAGTGACTACCACAATTAGTTTATTTCATTAACATCCATTGCCTCATATAGTTACACATTTTCTTTTCCTCTCATGAGAACTTTTAGGGTCCACTGTTAGCAACTTTCAAATTTACCGGTACAGCAGTGTTAATCTTAGAGTCATCATGTTCTACATAACATACCAGTAAAGTTATTTTATAACTGGAAATCTGTACTCTTTTATCTCTTCAAAGTAAATTTTGATCCTCTTCTTAGTTCTTCCTTTGTAACATATAGCCGTAGCATATTAGAAGTTGTCCTGGTTGGCCACCATTCTCCCACATCCTCTTGCCTATTGGAAGCTGTGGATCCAAAGGTTTTTTTTTTTTTTAATATTTATTTATACATACAAGCTGGGGTACAGGCCAGAGGCGTGGGGCGGCGAGAGGGTTCACCAGAGACAGAGTGGGTAGCAGAACAGGCAGATCAGAAATACACTGCTGAGGGGAGCAGCGGGCGAGGCAGGAGAGGTCTGCCGCACCATGTGGGATTCTCCCCGGCTGGGCATTGAACTCGCATCGCTGCCGACAGCTCCACAACACAGTGCTCAACCGCTGCGCCACCAGGGAGGCCCCCAAAGGTTTTAATCAAAATTGACAACTTTCATGGCTTTGAAAATGACTTTTCCTATAAACTGGTTCTGTGCATTAATAGAGGGATATAGGTATGAGCATATTGGATTTGGAGTGCTGTGTAGGTAATACCGTTAGATACAGATTTGATTCTCAGAAGGATGTGAATGGTATTTTCTGCTGGATGGATGAGGAAACAGTTGGGGACAGCAGACCTTGGTGTCCTCTGTCGCTTTGCCTCGTTCTCCTATGCTTGTTGCTTTGCAGAGGATACTTGTTTTCAGCAATGCCTAAGATGATCACTTTACTACCTGTATTGCCATAGGCCAAAAGATGCAGTAAAAGCTTTGAAGAAAAGGATTTCCAAAAACTACAATCATAAAGAAATCCAACTCACCTTGTCAGTAAGTACTTTAATGTTATAACTAAGATTCTAGGACTTCCCAAACTGTGGTCACACTTTTGGTTGTGGGTAAAAACAGTAAATAGTCTGAAATGACAACTTAGCAAAAAATTATTTCCAGTATGAATTAAAACCATTCACTGAGAATTGCAAATTGGAGAGTTTGCTTTCATTTCATAGCATTTAACTTCATGGAAAGAGAGTGATCCTGGAAAATCAGCTTTTCCTCTTCAGGAGATAGGAACTGGTGGTTAAAAGCTGAAGAAAAAGAGCTGACCAAGGGTCTGTGTGTATGTTACACCAGGGGAGAACTGAAGTCTTAAAAGACCTCCCCATTGGCTTTTTACTTCACTTGAACACCTTGGGTTCTGGGGTCTTGACCGCTCATTACTTTTAACCAAGGTTCTGTTGGTTGGTGTAATTCGGAGAATGTTATTTGATTTAAGTAATTCTCCTCTGTGCCATCTTGTTGGTGATTTGGGTGTGGACACCCATGTGACATGTTCCATTTCCCCCCATTCTTAGCTATGTGACCTCTTCAGTCCCTTTGGTGAGTTGCCCTTTTTATGTTGGTGTGTTTGGCAAGTCCTGCCTGCTGCCTGAGAGTATGTGGCTTTCTGACGTCTTGTGCATGTCTTTTTTTTTTTTTAAGATTTATTTATTTATGCATACAAGCTGGGGTACAGGCCAAAGGCGTGCGCGGCAAGAGGGTTCACCAGAGACAGAGTGGGGAGCAGAACAGGCAGATCGAGGGAAACACACTGCTGAGGGGAGCAGCAGGCGAGGCAGGAGAGGTCTGCTGTGCCATGTGGGAGCCCCCCACTCCCCCTACCCCCTTGCCTCCCCTCCCCTCCCCCCACAATCTCCCATCCTACCCCCTCACCTCCCTGCCAGGTGTCAAACTCCAAGTTGTCACTGCCGACAGCTCCACAGCACAGTGCTTAACCGCTGGGCCACCAAGGAGGCCCTTGTGCATGTCTTTTTGACCTCCACTCAGCTCTGTGTCCACATATGTTATCACACTAACCGGCCAGCATCACACTCTTGCTCTTTGGGACTTTAGGATTGTTTATCAGGAGGTCTGTGGGGCTGAGATGAGCACAGCACTGGTTTTCTAGTTTGATGGAGAAGAAAATTGAGCACATCTTGCTTATTGGAGAGGAACTGAGTGGCAAGAAACTAATTGAATGGTTTTCATGATGTCTATCACTGAGGAAACCCTTCAAGTTGGGATCTGAATATTGTTGGGGGCCTTTTCTCCTTCACCTTTTATCAACCTCTGTGCCTTACTCAGGAGGTCACAGAATGAAGGGAACGCTGGAAAAGGGAATTAGGCATGTTAGTGAAAATAACAGGTCAGTGATTGGAAGGAATCTTTGCCTGACACCTGATCATTGCTCTGGACAACCCTGTGAAGTAGTTGTGTTAACTCCATTCACAGATGAGGAAACTGACACTATGGTTAAATGATTTGATTTTTTTGCCTAACATTTAAATAGTATGCACATGATTTGAACCCAGTCCTCAGATTCTAAATTTCATGCCCTCACCCCAAACTACTTTGCTTCTCAAAACGAATCAAGCCCCTTGAAGTGATGGGCTCCTGTGATTCATTTGTGTTTCCAACTTCTTGTTTGGTGTAGGACCCATGTGTTAGTGTGCTGGGTGTTAACTCAATTAGTGCTTGAGTGCCTTCTCTCCCAGGCACCTCCCATTCTCCTAGCATCCAGGAAGACTCAAGAGTCATGGAAGGTACTGGAGAATTGGGGTAGAAAGCTGTGGAATGAAGTGGATCCTGGGTAGCTAAAGATGCCAAATTTTAGGAGCACTGAGTGAAGAAGATAAGGGCTGAGGATGAATTAGTCCTTCCTTCTATATTTCAGCATGCAGTATTGTCACTTTTTTAGTTGTTAACTCTATATAATAGGTTTGCCTCTTTGTGTGTTGTCACCAGCCTACTTGACATTTCTGTGGTTGCTTCTTATCCTGACCTCCAGAGTTTCCTCCGTCATGATTCCCTTCTTTTTTACATTTTTTTTTATTTTATACATACAAGCTGGGGTACAGGCCAGAGGTGTGGGGCGGCGAGAGGGTTCACCAGAGACAGAGTGGGTAGCAGAACAGGCAGATCAGAAATACACTGCTGAGGGGAGCAGCGGGCGAGGCAGGAGAGGTCTGCCATACCATGTGGGATTCTCCCCGGCCGGGAGTCGAACTCGCGTCGCCACTGCCGACAGCTCCACAGGGCAGCGCTTAACCGCTGCGCCACCGGGGAGGCCCATGATTCCCTTCTTGAGAGAATGAATTTAGAACTTTTTCTGAGGAAGCTGGATTATTCCAGAGGGTTGTCCCTTCTGACCCTCCATTTTTCTCTGGGTTCTTGCTATTCCTTCCCTTTCGATAGTCAGATATCAATCTTTACTGCCAGCTATTCCTATTACCTGTTCCACCTCAGATAACTGTACATTCTCTACCTTGTGATTTCCACATATAAGAACATTATGTTATTTCTTTACCAGTACATAAGAGCAGGCAAGCCTAAAACCTGTGCCAAAATAAAGGTCAGACTCAAAGGTTGGGGATCACAATACTCCCTCATTGTTGGAGTCTGAGTTCATTAAGGCAGGTAAGGTACCTGCCCTTCAGTTGGCCTTACAGTCTTGATAGCACCTTTCATATTTCCCCAGGGCGAATACTTAATGGCCTCGTCACCTCACCTCAGACTACTCACTGCATTATAGAGGTGTGTTTAAGGCTTTAGAATTGACTTTAATATTAACTTAAGCCAGACTTAATTATAAGGGAAATTAGTCCCAGAAAGAAGCACCCAATAGCTGTCAAAGACAATTACATGTTTACCAGTAAACTTTCAAAATGAATCCCCATAGATGACATTTGTATTTTATTACTATGAAATGATGCAAGCCTGTCAAAGTCAATTATAAATGTCCTTTGTGTTATCTCTCATTTGGGTTTCTCCATGGACTTGTTAGCTTTGATTAGGTCTTTGATGGGATCTGGCTGTGCTATGATTTCCTACCGTCAGTTGGTGGAGCCATTTTGTCAAGAAGCCAGTAGTTTTGATTTTTTTTTTTAAAGCATTTTGTTCACAAGCTTTCTAACTGAGCCAGAGGCTAGCCTTTTCTTGAATGAGTCAATTGTGATAAGTCTCAGCAAGATATTATTGTCAAATAGAAAGTGGCTGAACAGGTTCCTTGGAATCAATTAATCAGCTTGGTGGAGCACCCCTTAGCGGGTAAGCTATGAGTGCTTCAGAAGTATGAAACGAGATAATGCTAAGTAAAATAAGTCAGAAGGAGAAAGGTAAATACCGGATAGTGTCACTAATAAGTGGAATATATAGAAACCAAACCAAGAACCAGAGATAGACAACCTTAAAAGCTAGCCCTTGAAAACTGACTAAAGAACTGAAGCATTGAAAGCTGAGAGGGAGGAAAGAGTAGGAAAGAGTAGGGAAGGAAGCACAGTGGACTACGGGAGAGTCAGTGATGGGTACCCTAGGGTGGTGATACCTGATGGAGACCATCCTACTGTTACCACCATTAAAAATGAAAATAAAAAACATAAAATGTGGGTTATAGGATATCTAAAATCTTTTCTAAAATACTGTGAAGATCTTTAGTTCTTATTTATGCAGTTATATAAATGATTATCAGCTGGAGACTGGATGACTTACAGAATTAAAAATGGGATACAATATAATTTTATCCAGAGCATAATGAAAAACAGAAGTCTATCTTACAATAAAGAAATAAAAATCTAAGAAGGCTAAGAATAAAAGCTTGTTCCTGCAGGAGCTTGCTGTAGAGTACACTCTCCGCTAGGGGGAGCGCATTCCCCAGGGTGCCAGACTTTGGTGTGGTCTTTGGCTCTTATGGCCCCAAAGCCAGGCTTACTATGCTTGGTAGAGAAACTGTGGGAAATACAACAGCATGTCCTCACCATGGTCAGTAGATTCTTGGAAATGGCAACTTAATGCAGAACATTATAATGAAACCATTTTCACCATAGGCTAATCGATAGAAACAAGAGCTAAGTTCCTATTGCATAGTTGTGGTCACAAACACTATTACCAGATTTCTAAATAAAGACCTCAAACACTTCTAGCTGTAAACAATAGCTTGTCTTCATTCACTCACACCTTCATTTTCCAGCCTGCTTATTCCAGTTCAGGGTTGTGGGTCAATCTGGAGTCTTTCCTGGAAGCTCAGGATGCAAGGCCAACCCTGGACAGGATGCCTTTCTTCACGGGGCACCCTCACAGCCACACTCACTCAGACTAGGACAGTGGGGACACGTCAGTGAACTGAACATGCACATCTTTGGGATGTAGGAGGAAGCTGGGGTACCCAGAGAGCACCACAGGTACGTGGGGAGATGGTCAGACCACACACATGTTGCCCTGGCTGGGAGTTGATTTCTTTTTTTCTCATCAACATTATAATGGAAAAATGTTGAACAAAATATTACTTGTAAACCTGATATACCGGGTAGCCCCTTTTTTAGCCTCTTTTAGCCTTGTATTTGCCAGTCAACATACTCTATCTCGATAGGAATTTATCCATGGAAGATGGTGGTGAAGAAAGAAACCACATTAATATCCTGCTGTGTCAGGCTCTTTGTATCATTGTATTTCCTGTAAGCCTTTAATCAGGTCTCTAAAGGGAGGAAGTTTGCCTATTTTGCATATGGAGATCCTGAGGCTTAGACAGGTGAAGTGGTTTCCCCAGGCAACTGCAAAAGGAGGTTGGTGAAGCCTAAAATCATCACCCTCTTTTGTCTCTTTTATTTCCTTGGCCTCAAACTCTCCTGCCTCCAATTTTAGTGTCTTGGCAAAGAGCGTGCTACTTAAGCATATAAACTGCACCAAAGCCCAATTTCAGAATATGTAAAATTAATGTATTTACAATAGGTTTTATTACTGTCTCGGTAGGCTTGCGGGTGAAAGAGGTACTGGAGACACGTGGAAGAGGCGATGTAAAATTAGGCCTGACATCTGATTCCAGTGGGAAGACCCAAAGGGCATCTTTATGGTGCCCTCGTGAGCTACAGAAGTCAATGCTCTCAGTGCTTCATGTTGATGCTGAAAATGTTACCAATTATCATAAAATCTTGGTACTCTAAAGATAAAAGTTGGTTGGCGGGAGATTTAGCAAGAAATTCACCCTCATTTTACCAATTAGGAAAAGTGAGCCTTGGCAGCTAATTGTCTTGCCTGAGACTGCATAACCAGTTGAATGAAGGATTTCTCTAAATTCCCTTTGAACTAGAGCCACTTTTCCTCTTAGGATTTTACCTCATAAAAACTCATAATGTGTTAAGCAAAAAGGGTGATATTGTTCCGCTTTTCAACTCATCTTTCTCTAAACAACTTGGATTAAAATGGTTTCACCTTAATATGTTTTGCATTTCACTTTTTATTTTCTTCTGCCTTGCAGGTTTTCCCCAATTGCACATGTTCAGCTTCTGTATTTCCTGATTGACTTCTTAGTCACTGCCCTTAAATCTACAGCTTTCACTCCTGCTTCTTTTTGTATTGCCATTAAAATGATAAAATACAGAGCATGGTATAAAGTCAATTTTCAGGGCTGCTTCTCTGCAGAGATGATCATACCTATCCTGGTTCTGTTATGGGATAGCACTGAACTAGAGATGTAATTTTGGTTTTAGATCACTTTTAGAAATCTGCTTTCCACCTGCAGTTCTTCGGTTTCCCAGTTCCTAGACAGATCTGTCACATTGCTTTATTGAAAATGTCTTTTTTATGGTGACTAATGACCCCACTAATCCACCAGCCTACCTGAGTTTTCTCAGTCCATACTTTGTTTTGCATGCTAACCTCTTAGGAACTCTGCCCTCTATTATCTTGACTTTATGTTCTCTTTATTTTGTGGTTTGGTTTCTGTTGGTGGCCTTTTGATTGCTTGATTGAATTTTCTTCCACCCCATATAATAGGTGGACTCCATTGTCCCAGCCATTTCTCCTCTCTGATCCTCACAGCAGCCTGATTACTCAGGTTTGACCCAACTCTCCTCTGAGCTCTAGCTTTGGGATGGGGAGACGTATAGTTCCCAGCTAAGCATTTCTACTCAAATGTCCCATCCTCCCTTTTGTCTTCATCATTTTGGGTACTATAATGAAAATACCTTATACAAGGTGATTCAAGCAACAGACATTTCTTGTGTTTCTGGAAGCTGTGAAGTTCAGTATCAGGATGTGGGTAGAGCTTGGATCTGATGGCCATCTACTCATTGTCTCCTCACATGATCCAGAAAGTTCTTCTCTCATCCCTTTTTATAAGGACACTAGTCTCACACCTGAGGACTCCACCCTCTTGACCTGGTTACGTCCCAGAGTTCCCACCTCCAAATACCATCGCATTAGGGACTTCAGTTTGTGCTTTGGGGAGGGATACAAATGTTCAGTCCATAGTACTTTTAAACTCAATACATCAAACTCAAACAATTTCAGTGCCTCATTTATAACTTAGATTGACCAGGCCACCTATCCACTTCCACATTTTATCCATCAACCTCATGCAGAGTGACAGTCACTGACTTTGTCATCCATTTCTTAAAAATCACCCAGCTGTCGAAAGTTCTGCCTTCATAACTCTCTCATCTTTTTCTTCCTTGTATTCACATCATCCCTGTGTATCCCTTTCAGCATCTGGTCTGTCCTGGGGGGTTCATGCTGGATCTTTCCATCATTCCAGGTTCATGTACCTTCCAGTTCCCTTAGTAGAGTGCTGCTTGCAGACCTTTCCAGCACACTACCTGTGCACATTAACCTTTCTCTCAAGTCTAGGATAGAGGCATGATGGTGACCAACTAACAAGAAACCTTCAGTGGCTTCTTAGTGTCCTTAAGGTAATGTCAAAATGCCTTATGCTGCCACACAAATTTCTCTTCTTTGTGGATGATGCCCCTCCACACTTTATCTACCCTACCTCCTCAGTGTCCCCTATATGCCTACATAAAGAAGCTTCTACAAACAGGAGGATTTGTTTTCCTCCCCCAAACTCATATCCTTGTCACATGTCTGGATTGCTCTATACTCATTTGCACTTAACATTTTCCAAAGCCCAGCTTGGGACTGGCTTTTTTCAGCGTCTTGTTTTATACCTCTTTGAATGATCACAACTGCTTATAGAGGTCTGCAGCTAGGGTGACTCTGTAATTAGTCTAAACTGGGACATTTTTGAGAATGGAAGGGGAATATCATTAATAATAAGGCTAGAATGGCAGGAATATACCAGGCCTTTCCTGGAAAACTGGGGCAATTGTCACCCTGGCTGTAACCCATGAGTTTTGTTTGCTTTTTCCAATTGGCCTTTGGCATTTACTATCTCTTATTGCTATTAATATTCTCATAATTGCATCCCAACTTCCCAGCAAGGCTATTCTCTAAGCAGTTACATTGTATCTTCTACTCCTTCACAATTCCAGATCTTAACATTTTGGCATATATTTTAGTCCATACTAAAATCTGTTCATTAGAATGCTGGTGGGAATCATTAGCATTTTTTATCTTTTATGTATGAAGTGGTTTTGCTAGAAAGATAAAATGTTTAAATTTTTCTCTCTCATTTAGCTTATTGATATGTGCATGCAGAACTGTGGTCCGAGTTTCCAGTGTCTGATTGTGAAGAAAGAATTTGTGAAAGATAGTCTAGTTAAGCTGCTGAATCCCAGATACAATTTGCCACTAGAAGTTCAGAATAGAATCTTGAACTTCATTAAGGTGAGTCTGTTATATACCTTCTGAGGTGGTAAACATCTAAGGTTAGAGATATAATGACATCCCTCCAGCTGCTTCAGTGGTCATTTATCAACCTAGTATTGACCAAGAAAGCATTTTGCTACCATGCAGTAATTTCTTGGCACTGGAAAGTAACCCTTTTGGTGAAGATTTTGTAGTCATTTTCGACTTTTCTGTTTCTGTTTTATCCACGTCAGGTAGTAAAGAGTACATCATTTCGCGGGTATGGAAACCATGTTCTGAAGTAGATAACTATTTTTAAAGTTACTTAAAAGCCCTGATGCTATTTTAGACTCTGTCTCCTAACTCTGGATTAGCACAACAAAAGCAATTGATAATATCTATTTCAAGTTTTCCATAAAATTTTGAAGTATAGGAGCCTGGTAATTAAAAAATATTTTATATTTTTAATCTAGTCTTTGAAAAGGGGCCTCTGAGCCATGGCATTCAAAAATGACTCTGAATAAAGTATGCGATAGTCAAGCTCTTGTTTTTTGTCTCCAGCTCAAGAATTGCATTTCGTTTTTGCTGCTGTGTTAACTCTGAAACCATCTCTTGAATTCAGACTTGGTCACAGGGTTTCCCAGGAGGTGTGGATGTAAGTGAAGTGAAAGAAGTGTACCTTGACCTGCTTAAGAAAGGTGTTCACTTTCCTCTCTCAGATGCAGAGGCTGAAACAGCAAGACAAGAGGTAGGAGGCCTTTCTTAAACTCATGTAGAAGCAGTCCTAGCGCCATCCAACTTAAAAAAAATTACTAGAAAGATGTTGCAGCATCTCAGAATAATGCAGGCACTACTTGGTGTTTGGAGCTGGGTCTTTGGAACAGCAGAGAACCAGGCAGTCAGGTGCCTTCTTACTTACCTGCTTGTCATGGATCATGTCATCATTAGCTTAATCTTCTCTCATTGAAGACTAGCTTTTTCTATATGGTAGATTCATAGGTTCCAAATTTTCACGTTATAGCTTTAGCTTGTATAGACTCCAAGTATAAAAATATGAGAGAAGGGACTCATTGAACCAACCTGGGTTAGTTTTCCATTTTTGCACTGTTCAGCTGACTTAAGGCCATGGAAATCATTGATTTGAGTAGAGAACGGGGCCGTTTTCAAAAGATAGGATTGGTGCTAAACCAGAAAGAGTCTTTACCACAGGTAATCACATAATACACTTGCTTATTATTACTAATACATATTAGATGTTCCCTTATATTCATTCTCAAGTTTGCAAATAATTTTTAAGGTTTTGTACCTGCAACACTTTCAAGTAGCTGATTATAATTCAAATTTTAATTTTGGGTAATTTCCAATATGGGAAAATAGTAGCTCTTCCTATCTGTAGGTTGATGGGTCCTGCTTTGTTTGAATAAGCAATTCAGATATATACTGAAAGTCTGAGTTTCGTGGAGGGTTTATCCTCAGGGCTAACTTCTTCTTGTACAGGCTGCTCCTGATAATGAGCACCTGGCTCTTCTCTGCCATGACTCTGCTCACCATGACCTCAACTTCCTTTTCTTCCAAGGCACGATGTAGTCACAAGCAGGGACCTTGTTATATAAATGTGGTTCGGGGTATAATCTAGAGCCTGTGAGGAATACTCCAGCCTAGCCCATATCAGAATCTTCATCTTTACAAGATTTTGAGGTGTGCTCTCTGCACAGTAATGTCAAGAAGCACAGAAATGGAGCCCTGGGCAGTGTGCCTTAACTCCCCATGGTTGGAAATGAGGCATGGACTCTGGGAGGTGGCCTTTGGTGCATATGTCTTTCTATGAATTCACCATTTGTTTTTGAAAAAAACTCAGAAAGAGGGCCACAGTAATCTCACGTGGCAGTTTATCTTTGATCCTTGGTAAACACTAAGGACATTAAATTGTAAGTCAGTTAGCAATCATAATTGTCACCCCCTTTTTGAAGGCTGACTCTGTTCTGTGTATAAAATTTGCTTTGCATGCACTCTTTTCAAAGTGCTGAATAGGTTGTACACTTGAGGATTTATTCTGGGTTAGCACTCTCTACCCAGCACTTTGGTTGAGAGAGAATGACTGAGTCATCAGAAAGGAAAAACTGGACTTGGGGTGGCTATTAATTCAAATAATAATATTTCCATATTTCATGTTGCTAAACCGCTCAGATTTCACCGAACCAATCACCAGCTGTTCCCACTGCACCAGCTCTTTCTTCTGTCGTTGCTCCCAAGAACTCAACCATTACATTGGTTCCAGAACAGGTAACAGCAACAAGTATCCTTGTGGCGACTTATTTCTAAGTTCTAAACATTTTACATCTAGTTGTTTTATTCTTGTTAACATTTTGGGTGGAGGTACAGTGTTGCCTCATTTTATAGAGGAGGGAACTGAAGCTTAAGTGATGCTATGGGGTTTACCATGTTTTGGGTCTAAATAGAATTAGCCCTATGCATTCTGTCTGATTCTAACACCTGAGCTCATGTGTGCCCAGCTCGGGGTTTTTGTGGCTTTGTGGAGGCTGGGCTGTGGAATGGGTCTCATGTCAGCCAGCTCATTCATTCCAGTTGCTCCTGGTAGGTCTGTCCTTGTACCATTTCAGCAGTGGTGGTTGCTCGTACTGTGCTAAAGGAGTTATATTTGCTAGTTTACCTATGTCTGTTTATCAGATTCACATAAGTAACTATTATATATGCTCATTTCTGTCCTACTCAAGGGAATTATCGTTGATGACTCTATATTATTATTAAACTATTATTATTTAGTACTTTTCATAAAAATCTGTATGATTAATTCCTATTAAAATTTAACCCAGGAAGAAAATGTTTTTGGTTTGATTCTTCCTTCTCTAATACCATGAAAAATACAAACCCCTTCATTGTTTTGCCTTTTTTTCCTCATTGCTTGCCAAGAAATCCAGACTAACATGCATTTTGTCCAGGTTCTTAGTATCCTTTGCCCTTTTTTCATATCAGTTCTACTCTGACCCCCCTACCTTCATTTTTAACTTTCCACAGCATATTTTAAAGTTTATTTGCAAGATATTTCATGTTTTTTGACGGTAACGTATTATACATTTGTAAAATAATAAGTGTATTTATATGCATTTATGTGTAAATTTGAAAACATTAAGTTTTGTAAAAATGCAGTAGTATTCTTTCTTCCAACAAATGTGCCCTGGGGGAGGGAACAAGGTAGTCATTCTTCAGCTGTCACACTCACTGATGATGTCCTGCTCTTTACAGATTGGAAAATTGCACAGTGAATTGGATATGGTGAAAATGAATGTGAGAGTCATGTCTGCCATATTGATGGAGAATGTTCCTGGGTCAGAAAACCCTGAAGACATGGAGCTTCTGCAGGTGTAGTATGATTTCAGGGATGGTCAGTCACAGTGTCTCTTAGAGTTGTTCTCTAAACTTAGAGCTTTGGAGATGAAAGGTGCCTAACATTGTTATTCATTCTCCCGCATCTCCAGCTGATTCCTAAACTTAACAGGGTGACGTAAGGGTGAACTCTGTGAGAATGTCCTAGTAACTTAGACATGGCCCTTACTCTTTTACAACCAGTAACTGACCATTGTCACATACAGTGTCTTATCAATCTCTCATTGTCTTTAAGTGTTTAAAAGTGCTTCTGTATATATCCATTCAACATTTTGAATAACTAGAGTATGATAAGGAGTAGAGAAATAAGACTGTCCTGAGCCGCAAAGAACCTATATCTAATGAGCAAGATTACTTACAAGATTAATTACTATAGGTGTTGTCATAGAAAAGTATCATATAGTGGGATCAGGGGTGGGGGCAAGGAGGACTGTGGGAATATTTGGAAAGGTTTGGATGGAGGCAGTACTCAGGCTGTGGAGGATAAAGTGGATCTGGATAGCACGTGCAGGAAATCATGAGCATTTGCCTTACCAGTCCTGCTTACTGCCTGTGAGGTCTTTCTGCCCTGTCAATTTACGTATATCTCAATACTGGGAAATGCTCAACTCTTCAAATACTTCTTTCCTACTCTTCTTTCTATTCTCTTCATATGGGCTTTATTTTACGTGATGAAACTTCCAGTTCTATTTTCCTTTTAACATTTCTTTATCCTTTCATCTCTTCATTCTCTCATGTGTGCTTCTAGGGAAGTTTCTCCATTTTGTGTGTCATTTCTCTGAGACTCGCACTTCAGGTTGTCTATTGGCCCTTCCAGTAACTGTCTTGTTTTGACAATTATATTTGTTAATTTAGAAATCTATTTGGATTTTTTATAATAGTTGTGTTTCCCCTTTTATCTTTCCAAGGATGGTAATTATCTTTAGTGTTGCGTTTCCATTTGTTCCATGAATTTTTCTTTTTCGGGTACACATTCTTTTATCACCGTTTTTATTTGCGTTTCTCAAATAAATAGATTGGATTGCTGATAGTGAACTCATTTTTGTGTGCGTTTCCTCTGGCAGCTGCTCTGCATTCTTTGTGACCCGACTGCTTGTCTGTGCTGAGGGGATCTCATTATTATACACGGGATTGTCACAGGATGATGCCCATGGGATAAACTGGCAGCCAGTCTTCTGATTCGTGTGCTTCCTGTTTTCTCTGGATGTTACCAACAACTGGAAATAATATCCCATGTCTCCATTGCAGTCACTGCTCTCATCTGGAAACAGATATTCCTGTCTCAACTCTCTGGTCTCAAAGAGGGGGAGTGAGGTGTGAGCAGGGGTTACCTTGCCTGGTGTTTCACTGTCCTTGGCTGTCCTTCATGCCTTCCTAACCCAACTTCCACATTCTATAGGCAGAGCGCATCCTCCATTTTCCTTCCATGTCCTGTGGCATTGCTCATGTGGGTGGTCTTGAATGCCCTGGATTGCCTTAAATGTGCTTTTCCCTAATCTAGGGATCTGCAAATGGGCCAGTGGGCCACATACAAGCTGTGGTCTGTTTTGTGCTTTCTGTGAACTCAGATGGTTTTTATGTTTTTAAAGATTTTGGAAAAAAAGGTTATTCTCTAGCTATATATAAGCAAATCTCCCTCCACATGCCGCTAGTGAATCAGATATACCTGTTAAGGAGCTCTCCTACCCCACTGTTAATGGGTTTGAGTGTGGTGTCTCTCAGGTATATGGAATGAGCTTGGGAACTTAGAGTTCCAGGTGAAGAATGGTACTGGTTATCAAGGACCTTATACCCCATGCCAGTGAGCTTAACCCAGAGGGCAGAAGGGAGCCATTAGTGGGATATGGGCTGAAGGGCTGCATAGTTAGATAAAATTTTAGTCTTCTGGTGCCACTGAGATGATAAACTCTGCAGTGACAAGACCAACTCTAGGATACAATTTAAGACAGCATTTCCCACTAGTCTTATGCTATATATATAATATGGGGAAAGTGACATCTGTGTTCAAATAAGATTATAAAACAAAACCAATTGCTTTATTTCTCCTCTGGGAGGTTCATAGATCCTATTACTGTAGTTAAGACTATAGAAGTCATTGTTTAATCCAGTATATACAAACTTATTTGACCTGTGATCCCCATTTGCTGAGTATCTGTTAATGTCTTTCAGAACATCAGAGTAAAATACCCTGAGAAACAATCATTGTTTTGCATCAGTGACCTATATGTAGTGTTTTTTGAGTATTTTACTTAGGAACATCATTTTGCCAAGGATTATTGACTTTGGGTCAATCATTTGCTATCACTGAACTTAGTTTCCATATATGTAAAATGAAATATTAGGTTGATACTTAGGATGTGTGACTTTTGATGGTACTCTTGTTTATTGTTTATTAGGAAAATTAATCCTTAGAGTCCCTGATGTGCTTTTAAAAATTCTATATTCAGAAGCTTTTCCAGATATAAACTTTTTGACTCAATGTTAATGAGCACGTTAAGGTGTGAAAATTAAATCTCAGTGTGACATGTGGCAGATGCTATTTTTCAAAAATTGCCATGGCCATGCTTCTGGTTGATGTGATCTTCCCAGAGTTCTAAAGTGAAGTGATTTATGATTCTCTCTCATGTTGTTATCCCTCTGCAACAGTCCTTCAGTAGAAGTGTACACGAACCATTCCACTCAAATATGTGACTCCAATTTTATGTCTTATGTCATCCTGTGAATACTGCAGAAGGTCTTTGTGTGTCAAGATCTTTGCATGGAGATGTTTGTTTGCTCGAAGTTTGCAAGGATGATGCTAATTTGTTGGGTGCTGTTTTGATGCCAGAACTCAGGGCTGTGTGTTGCCCTGAATAGTAGAGAGACTTGGGTTGTAAATCAACATTAGAATGCTGCTCATGGCCAGTTCAGGTTGAGTGAGTTCTGGCATGAGATTGACTTGTTTACAAAGCCTAGTGAACGTTTAACTTTTTTTCTTTGTTTTTCTTGGAAAGTTCTAACTCTCTAACCATTGGGTTAGTTCCTCTGGAGTGGCCTGATTAGCATACACTCAGGTGTGGTTGGAACAGTGGTTTCTTGTGAATACAGAATATATCCTCTCACAGTCCAAGGGCTTTTGCAGCTCTGTGCCAGGGAATGACTGGGGATAAGGGCCAAATATTTATGTATTAAATTGTAGTATCCTACTCTACTGCAGTTGATCTAAAGTAACGTGAAATCTTGTGTGAAGCTAGAGAACAAGGAGCCTTTCTGATTCAAGAATCAAAGAAATGAAACCAGGAAAGACAGAAATGTGGAGAAGCAAGTAATTTTTCAGTTGTACTTCAAAGATTTTTTTCGTGTGTACCTGAATGGAATTAAAACCTCCAGATAATGATACATTTTATTTATCCACTTAGCAATTGATGGACATTTGAGTTGTTACCATCTTTTTGCTATTGGGAATAGTGCTGCTGTGGAGATTCATGTACAGATTTTTGTCTGAATACCTGTGTTCCTTTCTTTTGAGTATGGACTTAGGGGTAGCAGTGCTGGGTGCTGGGTCATAGAGGAACTGTCGCACTCTTCCACAGTGGCCGTACTATACATACCCACCAGCAGTACACAAGGTTCCAGATTCTCCACTTTCTTGCAAACATTTGTTAATTTTTATAGCCATCTAGTAGGCGTGAAGTGGTATCTTATTATGGTTTTGATTTGAGCATCCCTGTATAGCATTTTAACAGGTAAACCAGATCATGCCATTCTTTACTTGAAACCTTCCAGCCACTTCCCTTCACTCTAGAAGTAAAACCCAGCCTCCTTGCTCTGATCTCAGAGACCTTCCTGCCTACCCCTCCTTGCATAGCACCTGCACCTCTTGTCTTAGGTCCAGCCACACTGGCAGTCACCTTTCTGGTCCTCTGACACAGTGAGTTCTTCCCCTTTCATGTCCCCCCACGCCTGTCTTCCAATGGCTAACTTTTTCTTGTCATGCCAATCTCAGTACACTGCCTCTTCCAAGAGATCTTCTCTGACTTCTGGTGCAGAGTCAGCCACTTTCCGGTCACATCCCATCCTTCATCTGGCACTCTCATGCTTCTCTTGCAAATTCATGTCTTTGCCTCCTAGATGGAAGCACACAAGGCTTGTCTTGTTTCCTGCTTGGGTTCTACTTCCCAGAGTAGTGCCTGGCACAATGTGATTCCCCAGTAAAATTGTCTGTAATACATTAGTGAAGTTTCCTCTTGATTTTACGTGGTCTTAAATGAATATTTTTGGTTTGGAATGGGATGAATTACCTGTGTTCATTTTTTTCAGTTAGATGACTAGTTGTTCAGATGTACCAACAGTTCATCCCCTCCCCACTGATTTCAAATACCTTTTATCACTTCCAGTTTTCTAATACAAGGGTGTCTTTCCAAAGGCTGTTTCGTTTGAGCTGTTTGTCTATTTTTGTGTTACTTCTATTTGAATTACTCTAAATATTTAGTCTTTTCATGTCTTATAGGGTTTATTAATCAAACAGATCACATTCTCATTTGGGTCATTTGAGGAGAGTTTAATCAAGGTACTGTTTAGTGAGATATCACAGGATTCAGGGACGCCCCAGGAGCTGGTTTACTACCCTGAACCATTGACAGATATCCCCAGGCATAAATATACAAGAGGGGAACTTCTGCCAGTGCCCAAAAGAGTCACGTGGAGAAGGCAGCCTCCAGAATCATGGTGCACTTGGTGGAAGGAGCAGGAGATAAATATTCAGACCTCCCTTTCATCTGTCTCCCATTTCCTGCCAATTCACCCTGATTGGCTGAACCAATCAGAAGTGGAAGGACAGAGCACCTGGTGGTGTGTTCCCTGTGGGACACCCCAAAGCTCAGAGCTAGATATGGAGAGCAAAAGAATATATGGAGGGCAAAAGAATGGTATCCAGTGCAGAGCAAATATCCACTCAAAAATGTCTTGTCTCTTCTTGCATGTAGACTTTTACCAGTGATCACAGTTTTACTGTGCCACCTGTTCCCTTTCAAAGCAGCCTTCTCCCTTTCATTTGAAATTCATTGCACTCACTTAAAATCCCGTTTGTTCTTCTAACCCATGTCAGACAGTTAGATCCAGAAGCCCTGCTAATTACCAGGCCTTTTTCTCTTTCTTAGACTATTAGGCAATGAAACTATTTTGTGTAGTAAACACTTTTCCCTCCCACTGTGTTGCTTGAGAACTTCACACCTCATTAGGGTTGGACAGTGGAATTCTGGGGCGGGTACAGAGGTTCTGAGGCTGTGTTTCCATGTCATGAGTGTTGTGATGAGTTAAGAGTCTGGTCTCAGGAATAAAATGTTGTAGCACGTGGTCCTGTGTTTGCTTTCTTGGCGTTGTACACTTGGCTCTGGGCCACTGTACTCTGACCTTGAGTAGCTGACTTTCCCTGGTAACTCTCATTTTTGTCTAACCTTGTTTTTGCCTAGCCCAGGCTTTGCAAATCTGCTGAGAGGTATGGCGCTCCTTTCCTGTTTCCATTTCCATTTGTCTCTGGAGAAGGAGGGACTTCGTGTGACCAGGGACTATTGATGTAAGGCAATGAAAGAGAATCTTTCCATCTCTAGATTAGCGCATTCTGATTTTGTATGTAGACATAGAGAAAATCTTGCTCTAACCTACTAGAGAAGTCTAAAATCTTGTGAATCTAAAACTTTATCCTGTGAGGATAATGTGTCGTCTCTCATAAAAGCCGGAGGGTAACGTGAAAAGTCATCGCGCCCTGACCATTCTGAAAGTGCTTTTCGGAGACTTGTATGAAAAATGGAAGGGACTTTAGTGTCATTGAAACCCCCCCCCCTTCGTATATTGATGAGGCTGCATGGCCACAAGGGGAGCAGTTTGCCCACATGGTGGGTATGTGACGTGATGGAGCTGGGGAGAGAGGACATTGTCCAAGCTGATGTTCTTACCGTCACACCAACTTCCCTCTCATTTGCACCCAGAGTTGCCTCTCAAGCATAGTTATCTCTGCTGTAGGGTGTGCACTCAGTCTGTGGCTAGGTTGGAAGCAGCTGGGAGTCAGTAACCCTACACTTGTAAATCTGTACAACTAGGTATATTTAGAGTATACACTTTGTACACGATGAATGAGTTCATTAAACGTCGAATGGAATAGCTGGATGGTTTTTGAAGAATTAATGATTTAAGACAAAAGGATTAAGGAGTTACCAAAGACAAAGGAAAATAAAATGTTGACAGGACATAGTTGGGAAAGAGAGAAAGGGTCCCCGAGTTGCTTCCTGCTCTTCTTGAAGATTATCATGACAGTTGACCTGTCACTCAGCTGAAGTCTCCCTGAGGATATGACTGTATGAGCAAGTTAAGCTCAGAAGTGTTCGATTTTAGGGTGAGCAGAGGGAGTTTTTGTTTTGAGCAGATAGACATTCTCTGGGTCTCCTACGGTCGGGTGGGGAGGACTGGCAGGGAGGAAGTATGTTATAGGCTGATAATAGGAATATTGCCATGCAGGCACTCTTTCCTGAGAAGGCTTTTATGCAATCATACTTCTTCCTGTTTTTACTTTTCTAAGGGAGATGTTTAGGCATTTTTTTTTTTTTGACTGACCCTGTGTTGTTGAACATGGGGCTATTACAGTTGAATTTGAAAGTGCAGCGGGATCTCCTTGCTTAATTCCTGAGCGTTTTGTGGAGGAGCAGGAGCCATCCAGACGTCAGAAGAGGAAGCGCTTAATGAGCTCCTTGTTTTGCTATAAAGAATTTTCAATTGATTGTTAAACTTGCTGGAACTTAGAAGCCTGCCGCTGCTTTGATGCGGCATAAAGGGAGGCGACTCCAGGGCCTCTGTGTTGGACATGTGCACCAGCAGCTGCTCTTCAATTTGACTTGCTCCCACATCCACATTCTTGCAGGTGCCTGCTGTGGGGAACCTCTGACCCATCCTTTTGGTCCATGGGGCTTGATCTCCGTGCTGTTTCCAGGTGACTTGGCCCTCCTCTGACACAGACATCACTTGCAAAGATCGGAGTGTGCTGGCTTTTGAAGAGGTTTTTCAGACTCTGCTTTGCAAACCCTCTGAGAGGTGTGGGGCTGCTTTCATGTTTCTATTCCAGCTGTCTCTGGAGAGGGCAAGGACTTCATGTGACCAAGCTATTGATGTTGGTTACAGATTGATTTCAAATTAATTTCTTCATTTTTGCCACAGGCGTCTAACAGCCATTGCATTTCTTTGATCTTGACATCGCTCTAGTGAGGCTACCCACGAACAAGAGGGAGAACAATTTTTGAACACTCAGGAAGGCAAGAACAAAGGGAAAGTTCTCATTCATCAGAAGGGTTCTATTACGTACTGTTCTTATTCTTTCCTCTGTCTGATAGTGGGCCCTCAGTGGTGGTGCATATATTAGAGGATTGTATTAGTTAATCTAGTTACGCCTCTGCTGATACCTCCTTGGGAAGCATAATGCATCCTCTGCTACCCCCTGGAGGCCAGACACTGTGCTGTTTCAACCACGCATTTCTCATTCTTACAGCCACCCTACAAAATTGTTGTTGTTATCTTTGTTTTATAGTTGAAGAAATAAACAGAGGCTAAAATTTAACCAAACCTCATATCAGATATGTGCATGGGAGGGGCTTTTGATCTACTGAGTCTAAAGTCTGTTCTCTTTGCTCTATTAAGGGGCTATAATTGGGCCAAGTTAGCCTGTCACTGGTCCTGTTTTATCAGGAGAAGGCCATCCATTTGTTTATATATTGATCTGGTTGCTTTAATGTTAGTGTGGTGGAGCTAGTGGTTGTGGCACAGACCATACAAAGCAGAAAGTATTTATTATCTGTCCCTCTAAGAAAGAAAATTAAAAAAAAATAATAGTTAAAAATTTAAAACAAAAATAAAAACCATAAAAAAAACCCAGAAAGATGTTCATCTCTGCTGATGGCAGCCAAGTTCTTAGCAGCGAGGACAGTTTTTTTTTTTTTTCCATTTTTTTTTTTATTGTTATTTATGTCTTTTACATTTTGTATTCCCCTTGGGCAGCCCACCACCAATTCACCCGTGATCCATCTCCATGGTCCCCTGTATTCTCCTCTCTTCCATTTTGTGCCCTTATCCTCCCCTCCCCCCTCCCCCACCGCTGAGTGTCTCTCTCCCACCCGGCCTCCCTATAGT
>PVIJ01013095.1:0-46646 GCA_004024925.1 Scalopus aquaticus | reverse complement strand
ATTTATTTTTTATTTATACATACAAGTTGGGGTACAGGCCAGAGGCGTGGGGCGGCGAGAGGGTTCACCAGAGACAGAGCGGGGAGCAGAACAGGCAGATAAGAAATACACTGCTGAGGGGAGCAGCGGGCGAGGCAGGAGAGGTCTGCCGCGCCATGTGGGATTCTCCCCAGCCGGGCGTCGAACTCGCGTCGCCGCTGCCAACAACTCCACAGCGCAGCGCTTAACCGCTGCGCCACCGGGGAGGCCCAAAAAAGTTGTCATTTTAATAGCTCATTCCTTGGGGTTATCAAAATGTCATGTACCAATATTTTAGGTGGATGATTTGACAGTATCTAATACAAAGAGGAAAAGCCCTCCCTTCTAGAGTGCTAAGTTAGGTGCCAGATGTTCTTAGGCTCAGCAAAAGGAATTCTGAAGATTAGGAAAAGCGGACCAAGATAACGAGAAGTAACAGGAGCCTTTTTGTCATATTGTTTGATGTAAATCACAATCTACATGTTCACCAACAAGCATCTTATTCAATAAAAGGCTGGCACCAGACCGTAGGAAACTGCCCAGGTTAAAAAGCAAGAGGTAGATCCATTCTCAGGCAGAAAGACAGCAGGTGAGGCATCCAGGGACACACGTGCCCAGGCCGTGTAGCAGGTAGTCCACTAGTCCACGCCTGTTTTCTACCTAGACACACGTGTGATAGCTGTTCTTTCTCTCCCACACTTACACTGACACATGTGTGATAGCTGTTCTTTCTCTCTCCCACACTTATACTAGACACACGTGTGATAACTGTTCTTTCTCGCTCCCACACTTACACTAGACACGTGTGTGATAGCTGTTCTTTCTCTCCCACACTTACACTGGACACACGCATGATAGCTGTTCTTTCTCCCACACTTACATTAACAACAAAATAAGAACCTGGAGGAATATAAACAAAATGGCTGCTAATGACAGCTCTCTGAGGCTGAGGTAGGAAGAAACTTTAAACTTTGACTTTCTATGTTCTTTCTTCGGGAATGCCTGAGTTTCCCACACGGAACACATGTGCTCCAGCATGGCTTGCCGGTCTCACTTCGACTCATTCTTCAAATTCCTGCTCCAATGCCACTTCTTGGGGGTTCTTTATGGACTCCCCCAGCCTCAGCTGGGTTCCTCTGTCAGAGGCTCCAGCGCACACAGGCCCCCAGTGGAGCCCTCAGTGCGCTCCTGTCTCCCCCAGTTGACCGGGACCGCCACGAAGGCTGGATCCAGGTTCGGGTCTGTGCCAGGGCCTGTGTCTCCCCCCGGGGCAGTGCTTCTCCTTCCTGTCCCTGGGCCTCTTGGCCTGGCTCTTCCGGAGCTTGGTTGAAGGGGAAAGTCCCACTTGCTCTTTGTGCCTCAGCAGCCTTGTCTGGATGGAGTAGGCCGAGTTCCCTGCTGGCTTTGATGCTCCCTGGTCTTGGTGCTCTCCCTGACCCCTGTCAATTCCCCTCCCCAGCCTGGTCACCTGAGCAATGCCCGTTACCCCCAGAAGCTCCCACCTTGTAGAGTGCCAGGAAAATCAGCAGCAGCAGCAGCAGCCCCCCAATGCCGCTCAGCACGTAGAGATGGAGCATATTCTTCTCGTACACAATGTCGACCTTTGTGATGATCTGGAGGGGAAGACAGGGCGGCGTGGGGGAGCAGCTTTTCCTGCCCCTAACAGCCTCAAGCCCTAGGTCGTCGTGTTTCCCATCCGGACCTTATCATGCAGGCCCAGACCCTCTCTGGCCAGAACTCATTCCACTGCCACCACCGAGTGACCTGGCAGACATGCACGCTGGTCGTCTGAAGCCCTTCAGTGACCTCCCTTAGCCTCAGGATAAAATGCCAGTGTCTCAGCATTGTGTGCAAAGATTTCCAGAATCTGGCTTCAGTTTACGTTGTTCGTTTCACCCTCCCTTTGCTCTGCACTTCTGCTGGCCCCTGGCCCCGAGCTGCTGCTGCTGGGATGCCTTCCCTCTGTGCCAAGTGTCACCCAGCTAGTCTTTCCCCGACACTTCTCAGCAGGGTGGCCAGGGGTGGGCAGCTCGCTCTGGCTCCCAAGGAGGCTTCGCCAGGGCTCATGGTTTTGGCCGAGGGCCAGCTTCACTCGTGCTTAGCCCAGCCTCTCACTGCCAGCTCTGGCTCCCCTAGCTCTGCCCTGGGAATAGATCCTCAGATCCCACGGCTGACCTCTGCTCCCGGGTCTCCTGAGGAGGTAGAGAGATACCTGGGCCAGGGAGGCGTTGCTGCCATAGAGGTGGAAATGTCTGCTGCTGTTGAAGGAGATGGAGAGGGAGCTGCAGAGGCTGGACATGGAGGAGGCCTGTGGGGGGCAGGCAGGCGTCATGGCCAGGAGAACAAACAAGGACACGAACCCACTGACTTCTGCCCCCACCTGGTCTCAACTCACTGGGGAGCAGCAGAGGAGAATGAGCCTTAGTGGGGTGCACAGGCTTGCTCAGGTGTCTCCTGGAGCAGCCTAAGGTGCCACTCCCCACTGGTGAAGGACATCTGTCCTATAAAGAATATACAAGAACTATCATGGGCCCATGAAAACTGCTCTGTAAATTTCAAATAAATCATGGTTCTCTTCTTCAGGATAAAGGAGAAAGATGCAGGAAGGCTATTTGGTGCTCCAGTCTCCCCCACGGCCCCCCCACTTCATGTCTGGGGCTAGCAGATGCTACCTCGATCTCCTGAATCAGCTCCACGGTCCCCGTGACTCGCACGAGAAGTTCCTGCTTAAAATCAACTGGGCAGCGGAGGTGGGCCATGGGCTGACAAGGCTGTTGGAGAAGATGACGAGGGGTCAGAGAGGCCTGTCTACTCTGGCACTTTGCCAACCTCCACCCGGCTTCCAAGCTCCCGTGCCCATACCGCAGTCACACCGGGCAGCGTCCCCAGGTCCTCCTGATGGCAGGTCACAGGCGGTTCCTGGGAAACACGAGGCAGGGTCTTCAGTTAGTCCAGGGCTGAGAGGGAATGGTGACCCCTTAAGAGAGCCTGACATTCTTCCCTTGGCACCCCAGTTCTTCCCCACTGTCCCCAGGGGATACAGACATCACCAAGTCCAAGAGGACTCCTCAGCCTCACTCCCTTTACACACATCTGCACCCCTTTAGGAGCTCATCCCCACAACCCCAGTGTCCTTTCCTCCTCTGGACAACACTCACCATTTGTACAACCCATGTGATTTTGAGGGGCTTCTTGATGTCATTCTGTGGTACCCCAACCAAGGCCTCCAGGGTGGGCAAGCTGTGGTCCTGGTCAGAGGGCTGAATCCTTACCTGGTAGAGAAGACCAGGGGCTTAGAGTTCCAAATGAAGCCACCCATGTGCCAGCCCAGACCCCGCATGCACACTCGTCTGCCTCTCCCGGTCCTCATGGCCGGGGCGGGCCCACAGCAAGGCAGCAGGCAGGGACACCCATCCGGCCTCTGTCCGCAGTGTGGCTTACGTGCGCTTTCCTGCTTTCTCCGCACGGCAGAGCCTCACACATCCTGCCAGCTCGTGCCCAGACAGCATCTCTAACTCCTAAGGACAGGGCAGCTCCTCTCCATGTCCCACAGCAGGATGGCAGTGCCTGCTGTGTGCGCCTCCCTGAGACCCGGAGCTCGTGGCACTCTTATTCCAAATCCTACTTTGTCCCAGGGTGAACTGAGGCCAGGATGAGGACGTCGTCCCATGGTCACACAGAGCAGAGGTAGCTGAGTGGGGCCTGTGCCTGCTAGATTCTTCCCCACTATTCTGGTGGTAAGGGGCTGGCCTGGGAACCCAGAGCGGGCCCAGTGAACAGCCCTAGAAGCCACGTAGCCTGTCCCTCAAAACAGTCTCTGCCAGTGCAAACGGGCACCTAACTTTCCTGAAGACCACCATCCTCATCACAGCATAAGGTGAGCGGGTTCTCACCTCTGCTCTGGTTTGGGGTTCTTTACTGGCAGGCTCTCTTCCCTGAATGCCCAGCCCACTGTGGCCTCGTGGGCCTCAGTTTCCTCCACAGTCAAATGAGAAGGCTTTTGTCTGGATCAAGGCTTACTCCTTTCTCGGAGGTTACCTCTAAGGAAGCTTTAGAACCCTCAAGCTTTAGATTCAGGGGGTGACCTCCCTCCTCTGAGTCCCCATGATGAAGACAACTGTTACTGCACTAAGCATATTGCAGGAGAAATGACGAGCACTGACTTAGAGGTTAGATGTGGATTTTGGTATTCAAGTAAGTGCGTCCTCTTCCCCCCTTCAGCTGTGTTACCTGGACCAGTTACTTGAGGCGTCTGTGCTACAGATTGCTCACCTGTAAAGTGGGAATGACGGTGGCAGTCTTGAGCAATCCCCCAGCCTGGTGTGAGAATTACGGGGCTGCACATGTAACCCACCAAGCTCAGAACGTGGGTGTGGTGAGTGGTCAGGGGCCTTGTTTCACATATTGCTGCCCAGCACCTAGCAAAGCACCTCAGTGGGAATAGGAGCTCATTAAATTAGTGAATGAAAGACAGTTCTCTCAGAGCCCTTCTGCCTCTCAAGTTCTGCGAGTCTGTACATCACCTCTCTGGTGGTGGGAAGCACTGAGGAGCATGCCGACTGTGGCCTTTCATGGTGGCTGAGGTGCTATATGTGCCCTAGAGAAAGGCCAAGAACTAGGCCTTTCTCTCTGCATTCAGGGACCCCAGGATGGGGCTCAATGAACTGTGACCTTGAAGGACCTTTTCACATGGTAGGTCATACCTGGTAGATGTGCTTGAAATGGTGGCTCTTGGGACCCTTGGGGGTGAGTCTGATATATGGTGTAGAGTCTTCCTGGCTGTGGAAAGAGAGAAGAGCGGAAGTAGAAGGTGGAGACAGCAACCCCGTCTCCAGGAGGGCAGAAGGGCCTGGGCCGGGGCAGCCTCTAGTTGCCAGTCACCATGCCCAGGCTGCAGGACACAGTCAGTCTTATTTAATCCTTACGACGCCCCACTGTTTGAAACAGGCTCTGGGAAGGAGCTGGCCTCTTGCCCAGGGTCCCAAAGGGCAGGCCCGGGACAGGAACCCTGGTGAGTGTGTCTCTGGGGCATGTTCTCCCACCACACACCCCCTCACCAGGGTCTCCCCTGTTCTCTGGGCCCACCGCTTGGCTTTTAGATACGGCACCAGCTACAGGCTCCCTCTCCACCCACCCTCCCAACGGCCTTCTTAATAGCACGCTCCGATGCCACCACTCGTGGATTCAGAATCCATCGCGGCTCCCCGCCGCCCAGAGCGCCAAGGCCAGGTCTAGGCCCACCCGCTTCCCCATCTGCCTGCCTACTGCTCTCCTCCTCAATCACCTGCCCTCTCCCTGCTCCCCAGATCTGCCCCACTGTTTTCTGCCTCCAGGCCTATATCTCTGCTCTCCTCTGCTGAGGTCTCCCTCCTCCCTGGCCCTATCTGAAGCCCCTTATCCTCTAGACCCCAGTTCGAGTTCCTAATTCTCCGTGCACCCTCTGACCCACACCATCCTTCCTGGCTCTAATTTCACATCACACTCCAGATACTATCACGGTGGTTGGCATTTATGTTCAAAAACCCTGGAGACCCCAGGGCATGTGCCTTCCCAGTCCTTATCTCACTGAGACAACTTGAAAGAGGTTCTCCACTTTCCCGACTTAATCTCCTTTTCCATAAATGGTAAAATCTAACCAGCAATCTCCATGGGTCCTTCCTGCCACAACAGCTGAGACTCACTGGATCTCGGGGTTCAGGACTTTGATCTCTCTTTCTGACCCAGAGCTCTCAGCTAGAGAGAGCTATCCTGAAAACTTTCCTTCTGTCCCTTCCAGCACTGTGGCCCCAGGCAGGGAGGGGCTCCAGCCTGGCTGAAAACGGTGGAGAGAGAGCCTGGGCTTGTGGAGTCAGGCTTAGTTCAGACCTGACCTCAGTGCGGCCTAGCGGTGCGAGGAGGGCCCCGCACAGGGAGCCAGCGACGTCAGCCTTCAGTGCGCATTTTCTTCCATCAGCAAATGCTGGCCTGGCCCAGAGTTCTTGAAGGACTGTCATTGTTTTGAGCATCAAAAAACTGTAGGGCCCGGGTAGGGAAGTGGAGGGAGAAGGAAGGGGCACAGGCACCGAGGACTCACTCCTCCGTGAGGATGTTGATGGGGTACATGACCGGGATGATGGTCCTGGCTAAGTTGTCCTCCAGAAGGCCAGAGTCCTCATTTTCACTGCAGGGGGAAAGGCAGTGTTAGGAGAAGGTGCCGCTAGGGCCCAAAGGGGGCAGGGCTGCTGGGGGTCTGCTGGGGCCTGCTCACCAGCTCACGTTAGCTTGCAGCTCAACGACGTCCCCCCAAGAGCTGTTCAGCAGCGTATAAAACATCACCTGGATATCCACCTAGTAGGGAAAGGGAGGGGAATGAAGGGGAAAGGGCCTCAAGGGGGCCTCAGCACCCAGGCCCAACTGCAGCTCCCAGCTACATAGCAGCAGCTACCCCGAACGCTCTGGGCGCTGGGCTAGGTGTTTTATCCCCATTGTCCAGGTGAAGAGACTGAGGTTCCAAGGGCTTAGTCATATACGTAAGGTCACAGAATGAGCAAGCCATCTCCAGGTGTCTGATTCTAAAGTCCAGACCCTCCAAGAGGACATGAACTGCTTGTACACACTCCGTGGGTCAGCCGGGCGGGTCCTTCGTTGCCAATCACAGACGCCCTTCCGGAGCCAACAGCCCCCTCCCCACCTGAGCTCAGGGCCCAGCACTGGTTGCTGCCCCCACACCTGGATTCTACGGACCTGAACTCACCGAGCTTTCTGCTTTAAAGATGGGGGAGCTCACGTTGCAAGAGAGGGTGCTGGTGGGGAGCTTGGACTTGCCAGGAAGCTCCTCGCAACTCACAGGTATCTGACTGCGGGGCTGGTGGGGAGAAGAGAGAGCATGAGAGAGAAGAGAGCTAAGGGTTCCTGTGGGGCCCCCAAGCCTCAAGCCCACCTCCTGCAGGGCTCTCCCCCAGCCAGGGCGCCTCTCAGAGAGGTGGGGCCAAGGAATCTGGGGCACAGCCAGATATTCAGAACAAAATGTTCATTGCAACACCGTTAACAGTGGAGAACTAGACTTGATAGAAAAGTTCAGAGATCGGTACCTCTAGTAAATGGGGGTAAATCACAGGAGAGGGGATGGTGAGACTGCTAATATGCTGCTATGTAATCTACCCTTCCAGCAAGGATTTTGACAATGGCTTGACCCCAGCTAAGCAGTCACACCATTCCTTCAGCTTCACCACCTTCTGTGAGGCCCGGGTTTCCGCAGCAGACTGGGAAGGGAATTCACTGACAGGGGCTCAGGGGTCTTCGGCGGCTCCCCAGGGTCTCACAGCTGTAAAAGCGGGATCCCGGTTGGCCCTGGACACAGCTCATTTAGTGTGACACTCTAGCGTCATTTAGGACACAAGTTTGGCAGGGCATTACTGCTTAACTGGTCGGGGCTTCTGTTTGAGACGATGGAAAATGTTCTGTTTGAGACAGGGGTGATGGTTGCACAACACTGAGGACATACTTAATTGCCCCTGAATTATACACTTAAAAATAGTTGAAATACTGAACAGAGGGTCAGGAAAAACACAAAACTTGCGAGCCGAGGCATCCGTCAGCAGAGAGGGACGAAGAGGGGCCCAAACAGGGAAGGGAAGAGCACAAGGGACTCTGCTGGTGGGTGACAGGGGCTGTGGAGGTGGGAGAATGACGGGGACTACAAACATTGTAGGGGAGAAACCAAACATTGTCCAAAAATGAACAATGGTGTAAGAAAATAAATTCAATAGTTAAAATAGTTAATTTTATAACTTGTAAAAATGAATTTTTTTCCAAACACGGGGGAGAAAATAACCACCTGGAGAGCCTGTACATACACACACACACGTATGTATATGTGTATACAGATATATGATATATGATTGGTAAGTATGTGCATAGATAAACAGAAAGATAAATGCCAAAATATTAAAAGTAGTAATGATGAGTAGTGGAAGTCTGGGTGATTGTCTTCAAACTTCTTTGTGGTTTCCATTTCTGTGGTGATTATGTATTCCTGTCTCCCCTCCTTTTTCTTATTCATTACTTTCCTAGTGACAATTTTTTAAAAATTTGAAATAACCTGGGCCATTGCTTAAAAACATGCCCATCACCTCTAGGGGGCAGGTGGCCCTGTATACACGGTTCCCGGGGGCCCAGGTGCTGGGGAGCCATAGGTCACGAGGCACCACCACTCGATACCCTGCACGCCACCCTCTCACTAACCCTGTGGGTCTCTATCTTTTGGTTGGAAACTGAGGCCCAAAGAGAGCGCACTTTGTACATCAGGTCCCACAGCTTGCTGGTGACCATAAGGCTGAGACCCAAATGTGGCCAGAGACCTCTGAGGCCAACTGCTCCCATTTCCTGTCTGTCCCCCACGGCCCGGGACGCCCTGGGGGAGCAGACGCCCAGGGACCAGTATGCACTGGCCCATCTTCCTGCTCACCTTGAGCAGCTCCACTTTGCGGAAGGAGAGTCCCTGGGGGAAGCTCACGCCCAGCTGGACCCAGTAAGCGTCTTCCCCCACGTTACTCAGTGTCAGCCCCACGGAGAGGCTGGCAGAGGGGGTCAGGTGTAGGACTCTGGGTCTGTTGGGGGGAGATCAAGGAAAAGTGATGGGGACCAAGGTGAAGGAAGCAGGAGCAGAGGTGGGGACTCTGGGAACGGAGGGCTCTAGCAGGCCAGAAAACAAATACTCGAAACACGCGACTCCATACAGGCCTGAGGTTGTGTGACCTCATCTCATCCAGACAAGAGCTCCAGGGACTTGCTCTTCTCAGAGGAGGATACCAAGGCCCAGGTGATACACGTAGTGAGGAGGTGAGGGGCTTCTGACTTGAAGGCCCTCCCCCCCACCATTCTCTTCTGCACACAGGAGCTGCCTCAGGGAACACCCAGGGGAGCAGGAGGGCAGGGAGGGGGTTGGTAGCCTCACAGACCTTTCAGGGAAGAAGGACAGCATTAGGTCTGCCTCACATTTCTTGTCATCTCCACAGTTCTTCTCAAATGGGATCTAAAAGGCCAAGAAGAAAGAACTAGGGTGTTCAGGCCCTCAAGGCGCCCAGACCGAAGAGGGGTCTGAGGCTGGCCTCTGTCTGCCCCTCTTACCTCCTTGGTCTCCGAGTGTGCTGAGGGTCTCAGGATGGGCCGCATGTGCTTACCCTGCTGAGCATGGGGTGAGGGTCAGGGCACGAGAGGTTAACCGAGGCAGCAGAACTCATGGAGGGGCTGAGAGCTGGGGGTTCAGCTGGGTTACAGTGGTCTGCCCCTCCCAACATCCCACACCTTCCCAGGGCAGGCCCCACCCTCCCTACTCAGCCCAAGGCCATCCTCTGGGGGCAGCTCCTTGAGGGAGGCTAAGGCCCTGGGGTCCAGTCCCTCCCTGCCCTCTACTGGCAAGAAGGCCTTGCTATGAAGCTTTGGGGCTCACCTGCCTATGTCTAGCTCTTACAGTGCTTCTCCCCTGAGAACCCCACTACACCCTAGACAAGGGCTCCACCTCTTCTTATTTTTAAAGATTTATTTATGCATACAAACTGGGGTGTAGGCCAGGGGTGTGGTGGGTGAGAGGATTCACCAGAGACAGAGCAGGTAGCAGAACAGGCAAATCGACTGAAATACACTGCTGAGGGGAGCAGCAGGTGAGGCAGGAGAGGTCTGCTGCGCCATGTGGGTCAGTTCCCTGGCCAGGGATCGAACTCTTGTTGCAGTAGGCTGCGGGCAACTTCGCAGTGCTGCGACTTAACCCCTTGTGCCACCAGGGAGGCCCTCCCCACCTCTTACTGATCAAGGCCAGTTTCTTCAACATTCTCAGAGCTCCTGCTCTGGGCCAGGTCCCATGCTGGGCACTGGGCATTCACCAGAGAACAAAACAGACACCCTGCCTGCCTTCCCAATCTGGCAGAAGAAACCATACAGCACTTTCAAATCTTACGCTGGCACAGGTAGCAGGATCTTACAGCATACAGAAGGCAATCCCACCCACACACAGGGCTGGGACAGCTTCCTGAGGAATGGCCTCTAACTAAAACCTAAAGGAGGAGTAGGAGGGAGCCTGGTGAAGTGAATGGGGAGGGAGGAAGAGCAGCAGGCTAACAGGGGTCAGGGGTGAGTGCCACGAGCTGTGCAAGGAGCAGGAAGATGCTCGAGTGGACTGGAGTGCCAGTGTGAGCAGATGCAGGAGAGAAACAGGGTCCTGACTCCCTTGGGCCTTGTTAGAGAGGTCACGTTGGGAGCTGTGACTTTATCCTGAGGCCAGTGGGTCAGAGAAGTATTTTATGGGTTATTGACTGTAGGTTCTATAGAGACCCCAGTCTCCTCTGCTACCAGGCCACTTGCCAAGCAGTCTCCAGATTCTTCCTTAAGGGAGGGGCTGGGGCCCTGGCGGCTTCTGTTGACTGCCCACCACCCATCCTCAATGCTTACACACAGACTTCCACCACCCACTGGGACACGGCTGGTCCCCAGCTGGGCATCCAGGGCCTCTGTCTTGCTCAGTTGTCCTTCTGCAGGGAGCTAAGTTCGCCTCCCCTAACAACTGGCGTTTTCTAATACTGCAAGATCCTGATCTAGTGACACTCCCCCAGGAAGCCTTTTTTGGATAATTGAGACCTCATATCTTTTTTACCCTGAGTTCCTATACCAGTTTGGCATTTAATCAGTGCTGTGCAGAGACAGCTGCTCGTCCCACAAGGACCTCCTCACCTTCTGCCTTTAAACCAGAGCCTCCACTTTGATCTTGTCACATGGCCCACGTGAACCAGAGACGGGTTTCTCAGGCTCTTGTAGGCAGGTGTGGCCATGTGACCAGGTTCTGACCAATCAGATGTAAGTGGAGGTGTCACGTGATTTCTAGGAACTGATCTGAAGGGAAGAAGTGTGCTCTCCTCCCACCCCCGCGCCCACGTTGTGCCCCCACCACCCCACAACTGCAGGCCACGTCCTGCCTGTGCTCACACTCTGCATTCTTCCTAAATGGCCCCCTTCCCTTCTCCACCTGGAAACTGAAAGGGTCACCTCTGTGAGGAGGCTTTCCTCATGCCCCCAAACTGTGGTATACTATCGTTGCCACCTTGTAATGAGGGCCGTTTCTTCACCTCGACCGTTTCTTCACTTCGTGGAGCCAGCGCCCAGATGGGGCTTAGCACAGACAGGTGCTCAATCAACTTCATGTGGCAAGGTGCACCTGGTGGGTAGGGGCTTTGTTCCCCGCAAGCACACCCTGGTTATCTTCACATCTTAGGGAGCGCACTCATTACCCGCTGCCAAAAGCCACAAGAAAGAGCACCCCTAGCAGTCACTGTGCTCCAGCTTTGGAAGCCCTACTCACTTTATAGATGGGGGAGTCCTACTAGGGGGCACAGAACCTGACTGTGCTTGGGCCAGGATAAATACCTACAGCTCAGACTCCTGGACCCAGGTTCTTCCCACCAGGCCACCAGGCTCTGCTGCCCTCTGGCAAGTGAAACCACCAGCTGAGTATCAAGGATTCCAGAAAAGGAAGTCAGGCTCTGGACACCGGGTCGGGAGTCGGGCCTGGAAGACCAGGCTGGATCAGTTTCCCCATAACCTAACAGTGGCCAAAGTTGGCTTTGAGGGAACTATGAACAATCTGCTCTCAAGTGAATACACTTGGGCAAGAAGGCTAATCAGGGCCTCCCTGGTACAATAGGTTGAGCGCAGTGCTGTGGAGCTGTCAGCAGCTGCAGCTTGAGTTTGACGCCCGGCAGGGGAGATTCCCACATGGTGCGGCAGACCTCTCCTGCCTTGGCCGCTGCTCCCCTTAGCAGTGTACTTCAATCAATCTGCCTGTTCCGTTCCCTACTCTGTCTCTGGTGAACCCTCTCACCACCCTACACCTCTGGCCTGCGCCCCAGCTTGTATGCATAAATAAATAAATCTTAAAAAAAAAAGGCTAATCAGCGTGCTCTGTCCTTCCACCAATAAAGGACCATGAAGTTCTCTCCCTGGAACCTGCACCTTGAGTGGTTAGGAGTGTGAGGACTAACAGAAAGCAGCAGTCCCTGAGGGCCCATCCATTATTTCTTCCTCTCCAGAGCCTCCAGAGCTTCCACCCTCGTCCCCCTTCCTCCCATTTTGTTTCTCCAAATCTCCCTTAAATATAATCACCCATAAATTCCTTTCCTCTGTAAGTAAGCCATGTTTGATTTCTTTTTTTTTTTTTTTTTAAAGATTTTTATTTTATTTATACATACAAGCTGGGGTACAGGCCAGAGGCATGGGGCGGCGAGAGGGTTCACCAGAGACAGAGTGGGGAACAGAACAGGCAGATCAGAGGTACACTGCTGAGGGGAGCAGCGGGCGAGGCAGGAGAGGTCTGCCGCACCATGTGGGATTCTCCCCAGCCGGGCATCGAACTCGCATCGCTGCTGCCGACAGCTCCACAGCGCAGCGCTCAACCGCTGCGCCACCGGGGAGGCCCCATGTTTGATTTCTACTGCTTAAGACCAAGAATCCAATGTAATACTGTTTTGCTAAATTGAATTTCAACTCTTTATTGCCTGTCAGTCCCCTCAAATGATCTCCTTACCGTCCTTTGCTCCCTCGATGTCCCTTCTTCCTCCGAGAGAGAGAAATTCAGGGCAACACTGATGGGAGAGATGAGGTCCTGAATGCACACCTGAGGAGGAAGATAAGAATACAACCTAGGTTACTGGTTTAACCTTTACCACGTTTCCAGTTAAATGCACACTTTGTCCACATTTTACAAGTGATGAAACTCCAGTAGCTAGTTACCAGCAGTGCAAAAACTCTTATTACATGTCACATGTCTATAAATAAATGTCTGCAGTAGTTCCTCAGCATGCCATTCTTCTGCCCCAATTCCATGGCAGACATCACTAATCAACCCCAGCACTTTTCCTATTGAGTCCTAACAGAAGCCTCTGATCTTTGTCAAATTGCTCTATGCAACCATTGTCAAAGTTTGTATGAGAAAAGAAAATTCTAGAATAAATCCAAAAGGTCACCTGCACACCTATGTTTATTGCAGCACTATTCACAGTAGCTAAGATATGGAAACAACCCAAATGCCCCAAAATTAATAACTGGATCAAGAAGATGTGGTACATGTACACAATGGAATACTATTCAGTAATTAAAAATGATAAACTAATGCAATTTGCAGCAACATGGATGGAGCTAGAAGGGATCATGCTCAGCGAAATAAGCCAGAAGGAAAAAGAAAAATATCAAATAGTTTCACTTATAGGAAGAATATAGGGGAGCCAAACAAGAGATCAGGAGGAGAAAATAACACACAAAACAAAAACAAAAACAAGAGGGCAACCATAAATAAGAGACATTCTACAGAGGAGGGGAAGGAAAAGAGCACAATGGACTATGGTGATGGTTCATGGGTGAATTGGTGGGGTGAAACCTATGGGAAATACAAAATAATGAAAAGGATACAAATAAAAAATAAATTTAAAAAAAAGAAAAGGAAATTCTAGAATAACAAGAATATCCTACTCCTTAAGAACAGATGAGTCTAAGTGTTTTGTTGTTACCAAGGCCAGAGACAGGCACTTTGTGGGCATTCAAATTGCATTCATCTAAAGTTTCTACCAACCTGATAGAGTAAGAAACATAAAGTCTTAAAAGGTGACACAATTTTCCTAAGGACTAGAACTAGGGATAAACCCAAATCTGTTCAATTCCCAAGTTCCAGCATGTCACATGCTTCTTCTCTGGCAAATTTATATTTAAAATTCCCAAATCTGGACCTCCCTGGTGGCGCAAGGGGTTAAGTTTCAGTATTATGGAGCTATCTGCAACATGAGTTCAATCCCCGGCCAGGGAGCTGACCCACATGGCACAGCAGACCTCTTTTGACTTGCCTGCTGTTCCCCTCGGCAGTATATTTCAGTCAGTCTGCCTGTTTTACTCCCCACTCTGTCTCTGGTGAATCCTTTCACCACCATCACCCCCACTCCTGCATCTCTGGCCTACACCCCAGCTCTTGTATGCATAAATAAATAAAAAATAAATCTTTTAAAAAATAAAATAAAATCCCCAAATCTTGTAACAGGTGTTGGGGGTGCGGTATGAAGAGGCAGCAGGGCATGGAGTTGATGTGTGAATGAAACAAGATTGTGAGCTGATAAATAGTAAAACTCAGTGACATGTATTTTGAGGTCTATGAAACTATTTTTTCTACCTTTGTATGTTTCAAAATTCCCATAATAAAAAATGTAAAAACAAATTTCAAAATCATATGAAATATTTAAGAGACAAGAATAATTGAATATCAATATTATTTTTACAGTTTGTCATAAACAAATTAATTCAGGATATTTTAGCAGCTGTTTAAACTAATATTTTTTAAGGAAAAAAAAATCTTTGTGGGATAGACATTAATAATAAATGACCTTGTAAATAATGACATACCACTGTGACTGAGTATTCCGTATGACTAAATATCCTGTGGTCATGGGGCTTCCCTGGTGGCACAAGGGGTTAAATCTCAACAGTGTGAAGCTATCTGCAGCCACTGCAGCACTAGTTCAATCCCTGTCCAGGGAGCTTCCCACATGGCGCAGCAGACCTCTCCTGTCTTGCCCACTGCTCCCCTCAGCAGTGTATTTCAGTGGATCCACCTGTTCTGCTCCCCACTCTGTGTCTGGCGAATCCTCTCACCACCCCACACCTCTGGCCTACACCCCAGCTTGTATGCATAAATAAATCTTAAAAAAAAAAAAAGAAACCTTGCCATTGTGAATGACATGAATAGAATTGGGGAAGATTATGCTGAGTGAAGTAAGTCAGGAGGAGAAAGACAAATACTGTGGAATACAGAGAAACAGAGCAAAGGAACAGGCCGCACAAAACCAAAGTGATCCCTTGGATTCTGAGAATTGAGTTTTCCAGAGGGAGGGGGGCTAGGAGCAGAAAAGGAGGGACCCAGTGGGCTGTGCTGGAGGGTCATGGTGCTGTGGTGTTGGGCATCAGAAGAGGTGTGGGTCTGTACCCCTAAAATACAAACATGCTGGGCCTCCCTGGTGGAGCAGCGGTTAAGCGCTGCGTGGTGGAGCTGTCGGCAGCGACGATGTGAGTTCAACGCCTGGCCGGGGAGAATCCCACATGGTGTGGCAGACCTCTCCTGCCTCGCCCGCTGCTCCCCTCAGCAGTGTGTTTCCATCGATCTGCCTGTGCTGCTCCCCACTCTATCTCTGGTGAACCCTCTCGCCGCCCACGCCTCTGGCCTATACCCCAGCTTGTATGCATAAATAAATAAATTTTTTAAAAAAAGAAAAAAATATACACATGCTGTAAACCAATGTTACCTCAATAAAAAAATAAACGAATCAATGTACGATCACTACCACTGGACAGTAGAGGAAAAGGTATTGAGAGAGGCCAAAGGCTGGAGAGTGACAGCTGAGTCTCGCACTGTGGTCAGCTCTTCCCCCCCTCGCTTCCCAGAGCAGCTCTGCGGGCCTCCTTACTGGGAAGTGGAACCAGAACTTAGTGCAGGACTGTTCTGGGGTGATCACTGAGCTCCCAGTGAGCTCATGTTTCCCTCCATGGAATAAGCCCCGGCTTCGGGTCCGATGGCCATCCAGCTGCAGAGTGTAATGGAGGTTGGTAGTCAGGGGTCCTGGGTGGG
Source organism: Scalopus aquaticus (assembly GCA_004024925.1). NCBI lineage: Eukaryota > Metazoa > Chordata > Mammalia > Eulipotyphla > Talpidae > Scalopus > Scalopus aquaticus. The sequence goes on along the minus strand of PVIJ01013095.1, from coordinate 31,000 downwards.
GTAAAAGAGACAGGAGTTGAGTGGTGGCCAAACTGGGGGCCATACATGTGCATGTGGGCCAGGCAGCTGCTCTGCGGTGCAAGAAGACAGTGCTGACCTTGGAAATGGGGCATGAGAGACTTGACCTGGAAACACACTGTGATGTCAACACCTTCCTTCTTTTTCTCCTTGTCGCTGGTTGAGTAGGAGCACTCCACTTCGTGCACTGGGATCTCAGCCGGGGAGAAGGACATCTGTGTAACGATGTCCACCACGGGCCGGGAGCTGCAGGACAGACAGCCACCTGTTCTCCCCCTGGGCCTCCACTGCACAGCCCAGTCAGACAGAGTGAGAGGCTCTCCTTGCCTAAAACAGACCTGAGCGTCACTGTCTCCTCGTGCGATAATAATAGTGACGGCTCATTGGGGCTCCTGCTTCCGTCTAGCATCCTTCTGACCTATTTTCCATACAAAGAGTGAGCTTTGGAAAAGAGAAATCTTACTGAGCCACTTTCATGCTTACCACCCTTCAATGATGCCACACTTTGTTCCCAATAAAATTCGCACTTCCACTCGCCATGCCATACTGCCCCCTCGACAGTCTCATCTCCTGCCACACCTTCCCTTGGTGGACCTTGCGGCCATGGCACACACTGGCTTTCTAACAGAAAGTTCTTACCCCAGATTTCTACAAGCAGGCTCTTTCTCGTCTTTCAAGTCGAAGATCAAATATCACCTCCTCAAATGTCACCAAGGCCGCCCACTCCACAGCACCTCTTCCACAGTCCCCTGCTCACTTCCCTCATAAAACTCACAATTTATAATGATCTATTGGCCTAATTCTTTAAGTTTCCTGTACCTCTGTGTCCCATGCCTGACTCAGCATTTACGTCCTAACAGGTATCTACCCACTCCATGTCACTCTGTGGTGCTTCTGATAACTCTCAGCTGTGGGGAAGTCGGGAAATATTATCACCACTTCTAAGATGTGGAGCCTGAGGCCCCGAGAGTGGCCAGGGTGAGACCGCCCAAGCGCTCCGCCTTACCTCAGCATGATCACCTGGCCCTCAGCCCCGATAACCACATCTGCCAGGCCATCCCCTCCGAGGTCCTTCACCCCGTGGATGGAGCGTCCAAACCACTGAATTCCTGGGAACACCTGGGTCCCTTCTATCCGCTGAGACCAAGAGAGAGATTTATGCTGAGCTGGGGAGAGGACAGGCTGGCGGGCAGGATGAGTCAGGCTTGGGTGGGGGGTGGGAGGTCTGGGCTTGGACGCTTCCAGAGGTCTGGGGTGGGTCTGGTTGACAGGTAGGGGACCTCACCTGGCTTGGCCGGGGACCCAGACCTCCTTGCTGCCCGTTGAAGATGTACACGGCCCCCTGCTCCTCCAGGGGGGCTCCCACAGCCACGTCCACCAGCCCATCTCCGTTGATGTCGCTCAGGGCAGTGATGGCTGCTCCAAATCGCCCCAGGGGGTAGCCAGGATCCCCCTGCAGTTCTGAGACCATTCCAAACCCTGTCTAGGAAGAGGAAAGGCGACAGGTGCCACCTCAATCACTCAGCAAGCGTTCACCAGCTGCAGCCTGTGCACGGTGAGGAACACTAGAGACGTGGGTGTGACCCGCGCAGAACTGAAACAGCATCATCAGGCTAACTGGGTTCCAGTCCCAGCTCCATCTCTTGCGACCTGTATAGCAAGGAAGTTCGGGAAAACTCCCCAGTCTACGGAAGTGCAGTGTTGCCATTTGTCAAATAAAACTGGCAGTCTCTCAGAAGGTGATGGTGAGGATCACGTAAGAAAAAGGTTTGGCAGCAGGCCTCGCATGAAGTCCACCCTCTGAGCATTAGCTATTGTTCATCTGTTGTTCTGAAGGTCAGACTAACACATGATCAGACAGGGAGCCTTTCAGAATAACGGGCCTGAGTGAGCTGTGAATCTATTCCTCTTAGTCCCTTAGCTCAATGTCCTGGTCCCTACCTTTTTTTTCTGGTAAATAAACACGCGGCCTCCTCTCTGGTCTCCATAGAACATGGGGGCTCCGATCAGAAGTAGCTCTGTCTCCCCATCTTGGTCCATGTCAATGCCACACAGCTCACCACCAAAATAAGAGCCGATCTGTAGGGAGAGGAAGATGTTCAAGGGAGAGCCTGTGGGTAGGAATCCTGCCCCCCTCAGCTACACCACATCCACCTACTCCAGTCCCTCAAATGAGGGTTCAAGACCAGACTCCCACTTAGAGTCCATCTAAGTTAAGAGGAGTTAGGCTCGGGCCTCCCTGGTGGTGCAAGGGGTTAACTCTCAGCACTGTGAAGCTATCCACAGTCACTGCAGCATGAGTTCGATCCCCAGCCAGGGAGCTTCCCACATGGGCAGCAGACCTCTCCTGTCTCGCCCGCTGCTCCCCTCAGCAGTGTACTTCAGTAGATCCACCTGTTCTGTTCCCCACTCTATCTCTGGTGAATCCTCTCACTACCCACACCTCTGACTTATGCCCTAGTTCTTTTATAAAAAAAAAAAAAAAAAGAGAGAGAGAGAGAAGTTGGGCTCTTTGAAGTTCACTTTCTTACACTGTCAGGTAGAGATGCCAAGCTGACCTCAGAGGGCTTGGTGTGTTACTAGAGCAACAGTGCGTGGCACAGGGCTTGCTGAGCAATAGCGGATGTGTGTTCAGAAGGCAATGGGGAGCATAGCAGTGTCACATGGGCCCCCCATCTGCAGTCACCTGTGGGGTCCTGCTCACCTGGACCCCATCTAGTTTCTGGACTTGGCTCCAGGTTTTTTTGCTCTTAGTCTCTTGGAACAGCAGCACCCGCCCCACATGCTGGTATCGGGGGGCTCCAGCTGCCAGCAGTGGTGTGTGTTCTCGGGAGGGCAGCCAGGCGACTGTATAACCTGAGGGGAGAGAGAGTGAGGGACCTGGAGTCAGAAAAACAGGCTGCTGGAAGAAGGTCAAATGCAGGAGGAAAGACAGCAGAAACCCCGGAGCAGCAGCTTAGTAGCAAAATGCCCTGAAACGGCCAGAAGACCTTCTCCTGGGAAAAGCAGCCATGTGCTGTGAGCGGCACCAGGGCTGCTATTTTGGTCCAAGATTGCATTTCTCTCAGGTGGACAACACACACTCAGAACAAGCAGCCATGAACCACAGGGGAAGCGAGGCGCATCTTCCTGAGGCTGAGTTCACCGGCGGGGTGGGAAGGGAGGCTGTACTTATTTAAATCATAAAATAAAATGGGATCTGTTAGCAAGAAGAAAGTGACATTCGCATGAATATTAAAGAGAATGCAGGAGACTTGAAAAAATGTCATCCCGAAATATATCACTTCAGGCTGTCTTCAGACATCACGCCTCCTGGGGCAAGGTCCTCACCCGCTGTTACTGCCTGGATGAAGCGACTGAGGATTACAGGGCCTGGCAGTCCGCAGGATGAGCAAGGTTCCAAGATGTCAAGTATGATAAAATACAGAAAACATCAACACGCTGGTGAGAGATTTTTAAGGGGAAGTTGAGAATGTTCTCACCATATTTATACTCTGGGTTTTGCTCATGTGGGTTGCTTAACTGCTTTCAATATTATTTGGAAAGTCAGACTGCATGACTCCCTGGCCCCTGAGGCCCAAAGAAGACAGCAGAACAGAGAAACACTCACCCAAATATCCGTCTTTCACTTCTGGTGTCAGAGGCTCATTTCCAACAAATGTAGCATCCTGCAGATCCTCCTGCAGGTCTAGAACGCCCCCGGCCCAATCCTTGGCTCCAACTGCCCCTACAACGCCATGGCCCTGCTCGGGAAAGAAGACCAGTGGTCAACTGCATCCCTGCGTGCCCCCGGCGCCGTCCTCAGACCACCGCGCCGGCTACTGCTCACCTCGCTGAGGTCAGCACTGATCCCACTGGAGGACAGCTCCATGTTGAAGGACGTCAGGTCCTGCTTGCTTGTGCCTGAGGGTCAGGTGGAGAGGAGCACTGGGCTGAGCCCCAAGGAGCAGTGGACACAGAGATACTCATGAAAGGACTGGGCGAGGCCGAAAGAGCATGAGCTTTGGAGTCAGACGGATCAGGGACTGACTTATGCCCCAAACTTCATGTAAAACTCCACCAGCCCCAGATTTTTTTTGCATAGAAGAACTGGGGTGTAGGCCAGAGGTGCAGGGGGTAAGAAGATTGACCAGAGACAGAGTGGGGAGCAGAACAGGTGGACTGACTGAAATACACTGTTGAGGGGAGCAGTGGGTGAGACAGGAGAGGTCTGTTGGACCATATGTGGGGTCAGGTCCCTGACCGGGCATCGAACTCAGGCTGCAGTGGTAACAGTACTGAGACTTAAGCCCTAGGCCACCAGGGAGGCCCCGGATCCAGATTTGGATATCCAGTTACTCCAACTTGGCCTGTGTGAGACGCAGCTCTTGATTTCTGTTCCTACTTGGTATCCTTACTCAGGCACAGAATCATGCTGAAAACTCAGGAATTAACCTTGACTCTTCCCTTTCTCCAGCTGTCCCCAACACATCACCAAATCATGCTGGTTCTAACTCCAAAGCATATGGCGCCTTGAATAGCCTGCAATGCCGCCTGGCCAGCCGTTCCTATCCCTTGTCTGACTAATGCAGTAGTTTGCTAATTTGGTCTCTTTGACGTCATTCTGTTTCTTTCCATGCCTGTTCCCCCCAGAAAAGGGGGAAATCTTTAAATAATGCATATCAAACCACATCTTTGCCTCTCTTAAAAATCTTTCATCATGGTCTATTGCTCTTTAAACTAAAATGCAAACTCCTCATGAGGCCCTGGAAGAGCCCACCTTCTCTCCCCCTTCCTCACCACACTCATCACACTGTCATTCTTCTCATCCCGCCAACACACCAAGCTCATCCCACCTCCAGGGTTATGAACCTGTTCTTCTCTCTCACTAGAATGTTCTCTGTCCACAGTGTTCACATAGCTGTTTGATTCTCATCATTCATATCTCAGGTCAAAAGTCATTTTGGAAATTTTACCTCAATTAAGAAAAAGCCATTAAATTAAGAGTGGCTTCCTCTAAATCTGTCTCCTGATTTTATCGATAGCACTTCTCATAATCTTAAATTATCCCAATTGTTTACAGTCTTTCTCCAACTTGAATATGAACTTGGTCTTGGCAAATCTCTGAGTATCTTCATCACAGTGCCTGAGACATGGATGGTGCGTGAATTAATCACATGAGAACAAATACCATCTGTCTTGCAAGAATGTTAAAAGGCAGGAGCAAAATTATATAAAGGGCCTGTTGCATGGAAGTTTTCAAGAAACTCTGCAACTATGAAGATTTGTTCCTTCACCAAATAAATATTTAGTGTAACAAAATATTTGGTGTCAGGAATACAAAGGTGAAAAGCAGACAGAGCGTTGCTGTGACAGGCCTCAGTGGAGTGTGGGACACAGTCATCCAGCAGACAGGGCGGGCTCTCTGGGACAGGCACTGTCACACAGAATGGAGTCGCACCTCACATGAGGAGAAGCACTCACCCAAGACTTGAGATTCAGTGAGAACATACCAGAGGAAGGGACTAAGACTTGAAGGATGATAAGGACATCTCAGGATAGAGAATAAGGGCTAGAGAGAATAAGAGCCACAATTTCTAGTGAGTTTACAACTACCAAGCAGTTATTAGGAGCTGAAGCCTTAGTCCCCAGTACTCAGTCCCCAGAACTGAATCTGATTTGGAAATAGGGTCTTCATAGAGGTGAGCAAGTTAAAAGGAGTGCATTAGGGTGGGTCTCCATCCAAAATGACTGATATTCTTAGAAAAAGGGGAAATTTGGATGCAGGCCATGCACAGACGGAAGACATTATAAAGGCACTCAGTGCAGAGGTGGCCACATGGCCACGGGACTGAATGATGCTGCTACAAGTCAAGGATGGATGGGCCAGGAAGAATTCTCCCCTAGAACTGTCAGAAAGGGCAGGGATCTACTGGTCCCCACCTCCCGACCCCACCTCTGCCCACCCGCCCTGACTTCTGATTTCTAGCCTCCAGAAGGGTAAGGTAATACATTTCTGTTGCTTTAAGACAAGGGTACTTTGTTACAGCAGCCCTAGGAAATGAATGCAGGACTTAAACCTTTAACCCTGTGAGGCTGGTATTATTATCCCCACTTAAAAGATAATACTGAGCACTGGAAAGGGAAAGGGACGTGGTTGAGGGACACAGTTCCAGGCAGAGTAGATTCTTGAGCAGGTCTGCCTAGTTCCATTACATAGACAATATTTCAAAGGAACTGAACACCAAAGCCACGTCCTAGCAAAAGAGACTTCCCAGTGGGAATCATGTACCACTCAGCGGACGAGGCTCCCTGAGGAAATACCCTCCCGCAGCCCAGTCTTCTGTCTCGTGACTACAATAAATCTCCTCTCATTCTGGGCTAAGAAAGAGGCCTGTGGGCTCCTTATACCCAGCCCTTGCCCTGTGCCTGTCTTAAGTGGGACTGAGGATAAGTGAAACGGAGGGAGATGAATGGGAGGAGGAAAGATTCATTCAACAAGGCTCAGTTGACAACAGAAGGATAACAGGTCAGTTCTGGACCCCAGCCTGGACAAGCTGAGTTTTGAGGGCTTTTCAGGAGCACCTTTAGCCCAGGGGCAGATGAGCAGAATGTATTTTCTGTTATTCAGGGTTCTCTAACCCACCGCCCCAGAGGAGCTGCTGGAGACGGCTGGGAGCCTCCCTCCCCGGGCCTGCCACTCACCTTCAATGACGTAGATCTTCTTTTGCAGCTCAGTGAACAAGTCTTTAAGCTTCTCAAATGTGTCCAAAATTTTTACAAACTCTGTTGTGGGTTTTGAAGCAAACTTGTGGAGTGTCTCTTGACTTTTCTTGCTCTTAAACTGCTTACCAACCTGTGAGTGGTGAAGAACTCAGGGCTGGAATCTCCAGAATTGCAGACCAGTTTTCTACTAGTTTCATAAGACCCAACCCCAGGAAGAAAGGGCAGTAGATTCAGGAACAGGAGATGGAGGAAGAGACTGTCAGAGGCCTCGGTTCATACCCCAATGATATAGCGGATAATGTCTTTGGCCTGGTCAATGTTGCCAGCGTCAGTGGCTTCCCCGTCAGTGATGATGATAAGCACTTTGGTAGCATCCAGTCGGGCCCCCCGGTCTTGCTGGAACACTTCTGTCCTGTGTCCAAGAAAAGGGGGGATATGAGAGACTTACCCTAAATCAAGCGAGGTGTCCTCACTCCCACCTTGTCCATTCAGTCGTCGCCACACTGGTTATGCTCAAGTCCTGCTCACACTCCCCAGGCAGGTCACTCCCAGCCTTCGGCGTCTCATCGGAACCTCCCAGAGTCATGGGCAGGGAGTGGAGGTTTTGTGAGGGGAGCCTCTAGGCTTCCTACATTCCTTAAATCAGTTACAGTCCTGGTGATCTAGATGAGAGTTCCATGGAGAAAACGGGTTCCATGGTTGAAGAAAACTAGTAAGTCACTCTGCCAGAGTGAGCTCATGGGCACCTCCTCTGCCTCCCTCCCCTCCCCCAGGATTCCTGTCCATCTCTGCTGCAAAAATCCTAGGAAATGATGGGATTGTTTGTCTCCATTTCCCCTCAAATCATGAGTTCGTCAAGGATAGGGCTATACTTCACTTGTTCGTGTATCTCCGGCTCCTGATGTGGAGAAGATGCTCAGTGTTTGTGACGCACAAGAGGGGAGCACTGAGTGCTGGGCAGGCGAAGGCTCCACATCCCAGCCTGCCCAAGGCCTCCTGAGGCAAGATCGTCAGCTGCAGCTTGTGCTGAGACAGCAGCGCCATCTGTTCCTTCCCACGTCCAGGAGCAGCCAGCCCACACCCCCCTGACTATGACATGGCCTGCCTTGGGAGCAGAAGCTGGAAGAAGTCAGAGAGCCAGAGTGGGCGATGGAGAAGAGAGTGGAGGGGAAGGCAGGAAAGCTAATGGAAGCTGCCAGTCAGGCCTGTCAAGGCAGGACACAAACACCCGTCAGGACCTTCTCTAGTTCCAGCTTAGATACAAAACGTTTCTCCCACCCCACCCACGTGGGTGTAGCCTAACGTGAGTGCTGGTTGTGGATTTCTTGGCCGAAACCATCGTTTCTCATCTGGAGTTTTCAATAGCTTCCTCACTGGCTTACCCGCCTCCATCCCTGCTGCCTCCACAGTCTAATAGCAGCCCTGCCACCAAAGGTGTCCTTTTGAAAACATAAATCAGATTGTCCTTCTTCTGCTCAAAACCTCCCAAGACTCTTATCTTACGCAGAGGAAAGGTCCAATTCGTCACTGAGGCCTCCAAGTCTGGCCGGCTCACACGCCCATGATCTCTCTGCGCTCATGTTCTGCTTCCCGGCTCACTTATTTCCCTCCAGTCATGCTGGGGTCCTGGCTCTTCTTTGAACATCCCAAGGATGATCTCATCTCAGGACCTTTGCCTTCCCTCTGCAATGGCCTCCACACTCCTTACTCCACATGCTCCCTGGGTATCCACACAGCTGACGTCCTCACAGTCAACAAGTCTTTGCTCGAATGTAATAACCTTCCCTGAACTTCCTCTTAAATATCACTTTATTTTTCTTTATAAAACTTACATCTTCTACTATAGTGTCTATTTAACTTATTAATCCTGCTTATTGTGTTTCTCTCCCTACTAGAATGTGCAGCTCCAAGAGGGCAGAGATTTTTCTCTGGTTCGGTTCAGGGCTCCATTCCCAGCACCAAGAACATGGCAGACACCCGCCTGCATGCCAAATCCTGCCCACAGCTTGTATTCCATGGACCAAAAATAGGTTTTACATTTTTTGTTTTTGAAGGGTTGCAAAAACAAAGAAGAATATGTAACAGAAGTGTATGTGGCCAGAAAAGCAAATCCAAAAATAGTTACTACCTGATCCTTTACAGGAAAAATTTGCCAACTCATGACCTGTAACACTGCCCGGTACACGGTCAGGTGGCCAAGAAGGATTTATGAAATACGTTTCCATGACTACTATTTTTTGTTGCCACAGAGTTGGGACCCCAGAATCCCAGTTTATGCATATGACTCTGTGTCATAAAGTAAACCCAGGCTGTAGCTGGGTGGACTCTTCAATGCCCACCTGGGTTTAGCCAATCAGATTTTCTCTCCTAGAGACTGAAATTCAAGTTGTTTATCTGAAACAAGGAACTAAAGCCGATATTTTTTCAGTGGACGTGGCTTGATTGTATACCCGCCAAAGCTGTCTAGAGAGAGAATGAAGTGGACATGACAGGTCAAGTAAGCCCCAGAATAAAAAAGCTAGAAACACACGTGGAGAGTTTTGAGGAGAAGCATCGCATGCATATTTAACTCACATGCAAATTCAACTCTACACACTTGGTGAAGATGATGAGAAAAATAAGTGTCACAGTGCAGGAGATTATTCTGCCATTTCATGCAACTTGAGCGTATACCCAAGGGGAGCAAGGGAAGGGAGATATAATTCTTATTCCTGAAATCGGTCTAATGGTGAAAGGCATTTCTTAGATATGTAATATTTAAGGGTCAGCTAGACCTCAACTTAAACAAAGCAATCTGATTTAATTCTGGAGGACAAAGCTCTGAGGTAAACTTAGGACATGGGGATGTGCTGGTTTTCCATGCAGGACTGGAATAGTTTGAATTTTATGAACAATCCAAGGTATTCTTCAAGGATAGTTTGTACTACTTGAGAATTTTGTTTCTACACTGATTTCAAAAACTGACCCCCATCTACAATGAGACTTTACTGTGGCCGCCATGGTTCGTGGTCACTTTCTAAGTCCTAGTTCATGAGGCCTGCAAATATTTTCTGTCCCAATAGTCCATATCCCGGCATCCCCCAAAGAATGTTCCTTGTGATTCTAGTCATTGTAAAGTGGACTTCTGTCACTTACGGGAAAAGAAACTGTATTAAAACTGTTTCACCTGAATTCTTACAATAGCCCCCACCCCCTTGTTGAGCCCACCCACCAAGTCCCTGTTCCCTGCAACTGCAAGAATCCAGTGCGCACAAAACCGGGATGGATGGGCTCTCTCCTAGGAAGGGGAACTCACGCGACATAGTTGACAGCCCCAAAGGTGTTGGTTAACTGGCTCATGTGCTTTACATTGGCCAGCAGAGCATCAGGGTCCTTCAGTTCAACATAGTCCAAGAAATCAAACTCTGTTTTTTGGGTTGTAGAAAACTGAACAGCGGCAAACTAGAAAAAGAAGGAATGAGATACTGTCATCTATCATTTCCTACATATCCATTCTAATCGCCACTTCTTATCCAGGATCTCAGCCTCCCCACTGCCCTTCCTGCCTCAAATAATTCATTTGAAAATGAGGAAATAGGGCCTCCCTGGTGGCACAACAGCTTAAGCACAGCACTATGAAGCTATCCATGAGCCACTGCAGCACAAGTTCGATACCCAGCCAGGGAGATTCCCACATGGCGCAGCAGACCTCTCCTGTCTCACCCACTCCCTTCCTCAGCTGTGTATTTCAGCCGATCTGCCTGTTCTGCTCCCCACTCTGTCTCTGGTGAATCCGCTCACCACCATACACCTCTGGCCTACACCCCAGCCTTGTATGCATAAATAATCTTTAAAATAAAAAGAAAATGAGGAAAGATATCAAATAAAATTAAATAAATATCTCCTATCTTATGTGGTGCTGTCTGCTGAGCTCCTGTTCTCTGGATCTACCTACCTCACCAGCAGCCATATTTTCACTAGGTAACACTGCTAACCAGGTTCTGTTGGCTAGACTGAGGATCGCTACCTACCTAAGGCCAGGCCATTCAGAATTCCCTCTCTGAGAATTTGGACTTTGCAAAGGGAGAGATTGTTTGAGAGGAAGGAAGAAAAAAAAATCCTCCTGAAACTTATATATATGAACTTCAGAATTTTCCACAGGCCCAGGTAATCTAAAGCTGGAGGGAGCCAGTCTACAGAGGTAAAGAGAAGGAAGAAAGAGCACCAAAAAAAAAAAAAAAAAAAAAAAAAAAGAATTGAGGATTCTCGAAGCTTCCTCTCCGTGGTTCTTGTCCCTCCAGAGGTACAGTTATAGTCATTGCCTTGGGATCTGGAGACACCTCATACCAAGATTTCTCTTTATATTGCTAGTTTAGATAAGCACCCAAAATCCTAACTAATGTATTTACCTGGTAGGAAGAGTTGCTGAATTTCCTCATCGCATCCTTCATGAAGTCCACAATTTTCTGAAATTCATCTTTTTGCAAGCTCTGTGAGCCATCAAACAGAAACACCAGGTCTACGTTGCCCTTTATACATTCTACAGGGGTCAGACCCAAAGGGACTTTAGTGATGTGTCCAGTGTGCGGTCCCCATGCTGGTTCCTGGGTGTAGGCAACCACTTGGAGGTATTTTTACCCACTGGGCCCCCTGTTCTTTACCCTGATAACCAGGTTTCCCTTGCAGCACAGGATCCCTCAGATTCTTATGGAAGAGGTAACACTGGCCACTTAGATAAATATTCTGGTCACACGTCCGAGACAGCCCAGGGTCACAGGCCTGAAGGAAACAAAAGTAAAAAGGTTGGGCTCTCCTCTTGCTGTGTGTCTTTTGGGCATCATCACCCAAGAATTAAAATCTTTAGAGTCACTGTCCCCTGACCTCACTCTTGACTTTCAGTAAGTTGTCAATGGTTATAGCATTGCTCAGTTCCTACTGCATATAGGACTAAATTCCTTAGTTTAAGTCAAATCATATTACTGACTATTCCCAAAATATACAATGTAGCTTCTTTCCTTATGGCTCTCTTGCCTGCCATATTGCAATTTCTTAAAAATCAAGGCTTACATCATGGCTATCTTTGTATCTCACTCCCCCCCGCCCCACCCCCAGAGAATTTAGTACAAGTATATATGGGCCAACTAATTTATGAGCCAAGAATATACAGTGGGGGGAAAATGACAGTCTCTTCAACAATTGGTGTTGGAAAAACTGGACACTCACATGCAAAAGTATGAAATTAGACTATTCTCTTACACCACATTAAAAAAAAAAAACTAACTCAAAACAGATAAAAACTTGAACATAAGGGGCCTCTCTGATGGACAACGGGTAAGCACAGTGCTGTGGAGCTGTTCGCAGCTGCAGCATGAGTTCAATGCCCGCCCAGGGAGCTTCCCACATGGTGCAGCAGACTTCTCCTGTCTCCCCCACTGCTCCCCTCAGCAATGTACTTCGGTCAATCTGCCTGTTCTGCTCCCTACTCTGTCTCTAGTGAATCCTCTCATAACCCCACACCTCTGGTCTGAACCCCAGCTTGTATGCATAAATAAATCTTTAAAAAAATTGAACATAAAACCTGAAGCTATAACACTCTTAGCAGAGAACATAGGTGATAAGCTCCTTGACATTAGCCTTAGTGATTGGGGTGGGCGGACTTGATACCAAAAGCAAAAATAAATAAGCAGAACTACACCAAACAAAAATGCTTCTGCAAAGCAAAGGAAACCATCAACAAAATGAAAAAGCAGTCTATGGCATGGTAAAAATATTTGCAAATCACGTATCTAATAAAGAGCTAATATTCAAAATACATGTAGAACTCATACAATTCTATAGTTAAAAAAACTCACCAAAAATGGACAGAGGATATGAATAGACATTTTTCCAAAGGAAACACAACAGGCACATGAAAAGATGATCAACATCACTCATCATCAGGGAAATGCAAATCAAAACCACAGAGAGATATCATCTCACACCTGTGAGAATGGCTATTACAAAAAAGATGGTGTAACATGTATTGGTGAGGATGTGGGAACAAAAATTCCTTGTGTACTATTGGGGGGGGGTGTAAATTTGTGCAGCCATGATGGAAATAGTATGGCGGTTCCTCAAAAAATTAAAAAAAGAACAACCATTATGATTCAGCAATTCCACTTCTGGGTATGTGTCTAAAGAAAATGAAAACACTAACTTGAAGGGATATATGCACCCCCATGTTCATTGTAACACTGTTTACAATAGTTAAGACTTGAAAACAACCTAAGGGTCCTCTGAAGGATGAATGGATAAAAAATTGTCACATACGCACACACACAATTAATAAAAAAGAAGGAAATCTTCCCTTGGAACAAAATGGATAGATCTTGAAGGCATTATACTACGTGAACTAAGTCAGACAGAAAAATAAATGCCCTATGATCTCACTTATCTGCGTCACCTTAAAAAAAAAAAACCCTACCAAACTCATAGACACAGAGGACAGAGTGGTGGCTGGTGGGGGTTAAAAGATACAAGTTATTTTTTATAAGTTATAGAATAATAATCCTGGGAGGGGATAAAAGTGGCACAGGTGTTAAAGTCTCAGTGCTACCAAGCTATTACCAGCCCCTGCAGCATGAGTTTGATCTCCAGCCAGGGAGTTAACCCACATGACCCAGCAGATCTCTCCTGTCTCACCCACTGCTCCCCTCAGCAGTGTGTTTCGGTCCATCTGCCTGTTCTGCTCCCCACTCCGTCTCTGGTGAATCCTCTCACCCCCCACACTCCTGACCTTGTATGCATAAATAAAATAAAAAATAAATCTTAAAAAAAATCCTGGGAAGGTAAGTACAGCATGGTGACTACAGATAATAAAACAGTATTAAATATTTCAGAGTTGCTTAGAGAGCAGGCCTTAAAAAATCTGTAACTATGTGTGATGATGGATATTAATGACCTATTGCAGCTTATCATTTTGCATTCTATAAAAATATCAAAATCATTATCTGTACACATGAAATTTATATAATATTACATGCCCCTTTTAATGTAAAAAAAATTAAGAAAAACAGAACCATAGTACACAGCCAGATTTCTCACATGCAGGGGCTGTTTACACGCTAGATATACGTGGTCAACATGGAATCTATGATGGGTCTGCACCCACTACTTCCTCTGCACCCATCTTTCCTATACACCTAACAAGGCTAAGGTCTCCAGAGCCTACAAAACAGAAAGTGTAGCTAGAAGCACCCAACTTTATCCTTGGTGAGTCTTGTACTGGAGACACCCCCAAACAGGGGAGACAAGAATTCCCCCCACCCAAATGGGGGGGATAGCAATTCACTGGGTGACCTCTTCCACAAGGGAAGTAGATATTTTTTTTTATTTTAGGCCATAATTGCCTGAGGAAATTTTTTTGCCACTTGGCCTTCTATCTGCCACATAGCTGAGTCAGAAGGATGCTCCTGGGGCGAATTGTAAAGAGCAAAGGACTTGGCATCAGATAGGAATCCTGGCTCTAATCCTTTAGGAGCCCATGACCTTGACCAAGTCTCTTTACCCCTTTGGTCCTGTTTCCTGGTGTGTGAAGTATGTACTGATACCAAGCTCACTCAAGAGTCTTGAGAATTAAAAATGATACAGAACGCTTTTCAAATTTTAGGCATCATACTTTGGGCTACCTGGGCATATCAGCCATGCTGTTACTTACTTAATATTTTATTTAATTTTACTTATGAAAAAACTTTAACCTCATTCTAAGCAATAGGATCCAAAAAATCATGAATTTGATGTGCTTATTGTGTAATTTTTCCCCTAAGTCATTAAATAAGTATATAACGATTAAAACATTAGAAGTGCACATAACGAGACCTATTGCCGTAGGAAAACATACCTTGTATGTCGATGGTCATAGATACTTCATAGTTGAGAGAAAAAACTGAGGTAACTAAGGTCTTGAAAAAGAACTGGCTGGTTCTCAATAAATGCTGACTCTGCATGGCCAGGATGCCTTTAAGCTTCCACAGGCTCTCCATTCCCTTTTCTTCTTCCCTCTTTTTAATCTCTTTCCTAGTATCAAGTCTCACAGATTCCCATATCACACTATACAACATTCTTACCAAAAGGTTTCCACTTTTGGAGTCTGTTGCCAAGGTCATTCCCCAATACTTAGAGGTGTAGTTGGAACCTGTAGGCATGAGAAAATTAGTCTGGAGAACCTTAGGCAATCCAGGCATGGAGACCAGCCCCAATTTCCTTGAGACATCCCTCCCCCAGCTCCCTCAGCAGCCACTCACCACTCAGGCTGACTGGCTCACAGCTTCCAGTGCCCGGCTGGCACTGATAGAGGTTTCCGGTGTTATTGCCCTCACCTGGAGCTCCCACGACGACCCTGGTGAGATGGAGTTGCCCAGGTCTTCACCCTGCACTGCCCCCGCACCCAATGAGGGCATTCAGGTCCCCCACAAGGTATCTCAAGTTACTGAACCACTCCCCTTCAGGGAGGCGCCTCAGTTCCCCTCTTCCCTATTAGATCCCAGATAAATAATCTGATATGCCAGAATTCTAGGAAGTGAAGGAGTTTTTCCTTTTACAGTCTACAAAAACTGAGGCTCAGAGTAACATCTGCCGCAATATAATAGGTTCACGCAATGTTATCAATTCAAAAGTCATTTATAGGCCTCCCTGGTGGCGCAATGTGTTAAGTCTCGGCCCTATGAAACTATCCGCAGCCACCGCAGCACAAGTTCGATCCCTGGCCAGGGAGCTTCCCACATGGCACAGCTGACCTCTCCTGCCTTGCCCACTGCTCCCTTCAGGAGCGTACTTCAATCAATCTTCCTGTTCTGCTTCCTGCTCTGTCTCTGGTGAATCCTCTCACCCCTTTGCACCTCCGGCCTACACCCCAGTTCTTGCATGTGTAAATAAATAACTTTAAAAAAAAACAACCAAAAGTCATTTTTGGCCTATCTACTACATGGCAGGGTATATGCAGGGATGTGGGAGGTAAAACAGAGAAACAATCACTGTCTAATGGGGAGATGGGCAAGATCCTAAAAAGTATTTTAGGGGCTATGATATGTTCCCCTTTTTATTAGGCACTTAGATAGTGTTTTAACAGTGGATCCTTATCTTACCATCTAATGACTTGGCTTCTGTTTCCAAGAGATCCTACCTACTCTCCTTGAGACAGGAAGGATCTCGAGACCTGAGGGGGTTCAACCTATTGGCTAACCCCAGGGCCAGTGTCTGTTTAGGTTGCCTTGGCCCAGGACTCCCCATGGTTCCCCATCAGGGAGGAGGCTCACCCTGTTCCAACCTGCAGGATGCTGTACCCAAAGTGCCTGCCGGCCTGTGGGATGGAGAAATTCTGCACGTGCTGCACATCCAGGTTGTAGCTCCAGGACGGGGCTGAGGGGAACAAGGGAGCTGTCAGCCACACCGAGCCAGGGACCACGTTAGGCCAGGGACTCGCCCACACTGCTCCCAGAACTGCCGGTGCTCACTGACTGCTGCCCACGTGGCCCCAAGCAAGTCACTAACCTGGAAAACCCAGCTCCTTTGCCCCCAAGCTGCCCAAACCCAAAGCAGGCTGGAGCCTGGCCCCCTCTCCCTGAGACTTCCCCTTGAGGGCCTTGACTCCAGGAAATATGGAAGCAGCAACTCCCCAGGACCCTGGCAGTGCAAGGCCTGGAAGGACACAACTTCCTGGTCACCCTCTCAGCATAGAAGGAAGGATAACAAGGCGGCCTGAGACAAGGAGCAGGCCCAAGGGGCCCTGAGGCACAGGGTGGCCAGGTTCCCAGGCCGGGACCAAGATGGGGATGCCCCAAGGCAGGGTGTATCTCCTTACACACCCACTTCTCCCTTGGCGCTGGGGCCCTGGTACCCTGAGAACCCAGATAATTAGCCTTAGGCTTCCTCCCACAGACTCAAGAGCTCAAGAGTCACTGATTTCTGCCTCCTCACTCTTCTACCGCTCCCTCACTCCCCATCCCACCACAGACCAGTCTCCTCCTTAACCACTCCCCTGAGCCCCTATCAGAGCCCCCACCTCAGGCTGCCTTCCCCAGAAACCCCAGACTGTCCTCCTGGACCTGTTTTCCTGCAAGGCATCAGGCTTATTTCATAGCATCCTAGGGTGTCTGAGGCTGACCTGTCACTTGTTCAGATGAAGAGACCAAAGTCCAGAGAGCAGAAACGAGCTTGTCTAAGAGACACAGAGAGGCTGTGCCGTGGGGAGACCCACCGGGACCCAGCCAGCTCTAGTCCCATTACACATTCGCTTTCTGAGGCCACCCCCCTCTCTAAGTGTTGTTGCCTTTGTCTCCCTCCTGGGTGTTTCCTCCATAACTTGCTCAGACTTTGGACCCTGAATTTCTTTCCCCCCTTCCCCCTCAAAGAGTCGAAGGGACCCCATTACCCGTGGCTAATTCCACCCTCACAGCAGTTTCTTGTTTACTCCAGTTCCATAAAACCCCGCAGTTTCTCTGGCCGCATTCGTCCCTTCCCTGCTGCCTCCCTGCCTACCAAAGAGAAGAATCCCAGACAGCAGCGGCTGCAACGCGATGGTGCAGGGGCCCATCTTTCAGGTGGCTGGAGAAGCCTGACCCAGGCTCAGTCAGAGAGGGCTGTGGGCTTGCTGGCAATCTAGGCAGGGCAAAAGGGGGAAATGATAATGCCCTGGTTTTGCTCCTGAGGGGACTTTCTCACAGTCTGATGAAATAGGGTGCGTGTGGGGGGGTGGATAGTGCCTGCAGCAGTTGTGAAACCGCATGGGTTCAGAGAGGAAGCGTGAGCAGGTTACAGGCACTTCCTGTGCCGGCTTGCATTTTCAGATCATCCAACAGGCCTAGAAATTACCGCTACTGCCTGAGAGATTTGACAATCTTTCACCAGCACGCCAACTTCACACTCCAAAGTTCATTAGAGGACTTGCCAATAACTGTGGTACATCCACAATGGAATGCTACGTTGCCACAAAAAAGATTGAGGAAGGAAACAAAAAGGGGGAAGGGACAATGAGACAGCTTTCGCTTGACATTGGAAGATGCCCATGAAACCCTAGCAAAGAAAAAGAGCTATAGAACAGTATATTCAGCAACTCATTTTGTTTCTAAAAAACCAAACCAAAACAAAAAAACCTCCAAAAATAAAATCCACAGAATGGGAGAAAATATTGCAAATTATAGATCTGATATAGAACTTGTATCCAGAATATGTAAAGAACTCTTGTAACTCAAGAATAAAAAGACAACCCAGTTTTTTTTTAATGGACATGGACTTTGAGCAGACATTTCTCCAACGATGATATATATATAAATAGCTGTTACGCATATGACAAGCATACAGTTAGCATCATTAGTCATTAGAGAAATGCAAATCAAGATTGAAATAAGTTGTCACTTCCCACCTGCTAGGATGGCTAGAATAGAAAGAAAGAAAAAAACAAGTGTTGGTAAGGACAAGGAGAAATCAAAAGCTTTGCTCGTTGCCAGTGAGGATGTAAAAAGATACAGCTGCTATGGAAAACAAATCGGCAGTAGAGGTAGAGTTAACATATGGTGGAGCAATTCATATGTTTATATACAAAAGAATTAAAAACTTATGTTCATACAAAACATACATGAATGCTCAAAGCAGCATTATTCATATTAGCCAAGAACTGGAAACAACCCAAAGATCCCTAAACAAACAAGTGTCTAAACAAAATGTGATATATCTGTGTCTATCTATCTATCTAAAAGAATATTATTCAGCCATTAAAATTACTGATACATGATACAACACGAACAAATCTTAAGATCACATACTGTCTAATATCATTAAATGAAACATTCAGAATAGGCAAATCTATGGAGATAGAAAAGTAGATTAGCAACTGTCAGGGTAAAGGATGGGAGGAACTGCTAATGGGTGTAGGGTTTCCTTTTGGGCCAATGTAACTTTCTGGAATTAGACAGTGGTGATGGTTGCACAATTTTGTGAATATATTAAAAACCACTAAATTGTATAATTTTAAATGGCACATTTTATGGTATGTAAATTATATTTGAAAAGTAGAGAACAAAGGATAAAAAATGGGGCCTCCCCGGTGGCGCAGTGGTTGAGCGCTGCGCTGTGGAGCTGTCGGCAGCGGCAACGCGAGTTCGACGCCTGGCCGGGGAGAATCCCACATGGCGCGGCAGACCTCTCCGGCCTCGCCCGCTGCTCCCCTCAGCAGTGTACTTCTGATCTGCCTGTTCTGCTACCCGCTCTGTCGCTGGTGAACCCTCTCGCCGCCCCACACCTCTGGCTTGTACCCCAGCTTGTATGTATAAATAAAATAAAATCTTTAAAAAAAAAAAACAAAGGATAAAAAATGATGTGTGTGTAAAAATAATCTGAAAAGACACACAACCAAACACTAAGTACATTCCGCAGAATAAAGTTTATACATTGCTATATTGTCTGAACTGTTTACAATGAGTATGAATACCTTGTGTAATTTTAAAAATCTGATCATATTGAAAATACGAAAGTATAGAGGAACTGTATGGGTTTACGGGAAAGTGGGAAGGACATTCAGATTCTCCCAGGGTTAGGAGGAAATCCTGCTCCACCTGCAAAGCCACTTTCAGTGTCGCTGCCCCAGGGAAGGCTTTTGCAGACAGATTATCCACAACCTATTATTGCTAGGCAGCTACAAGTGACAAACTGGAACCTGGTAATGAAATGATGTCAGACCATCTTTTTCAAACTCAGTTAAAAACCAGGTGATTCGGGGGCCTCCCCGGTGACGCAGCGGTTAAGCGCTGTGCTGTGGAGCTGTTGGCAGCAGCGACGAGAGTTCGATGCCCGGCCAGGGAGAATCCCACATGGCGCGGCAGACCTCTCCTGCCTTGCCCGCTGCTCCCCTCAGCAGTTTGTTTCTGATCTGCCTGTTCTGCTACTGGCTCTGTCTCTGGTGAACCCTCTCGCCACCCCACGCCTCTGGCCTGTACCCAAACTTGGATGTATAAATAAAAAATAAATATTAAAAAAAAAAACACCAGGTAATTCGGACTGATTCCTTTCATTCTCTGTATAGCAACTCTAATTTACACCCACAAATTATTTTGTTTTATTCTAAAATTATAAAAAGAATATGCAGGACCTCCCTGGTGGTGCAGGGGTTAAAGTCTCAGCGCTATCAAGCAATGGCCAGCCACTGTGGCAAGAGTTCCGATCCCTAGCCAGGGAGCTGACCCATAGGGTGCAGCAGACCTCTCTTGTCTTGCCTGCTGCTCCCCTCAGCAGTGTATTTCAGTAGATTTGCCTATTCTGCTCCCCACTCAGTCTCTGGTGTATCCTCTCACCCTCCCATGCACCCCACTTCTTGTATGCATAAATAAAAAATAAATCTTTAAAAATAAAAAAATGAAAAGAATATACTTTCTAAAAGTCAAACTTTATTGAAATGCATAAAGTAAAAGGATGAAACCTCTCTTTTAGCATTCACCTCCCTGAATCATATGACTTAGGGAGATTCACCACTCCAAAATCTTAAGAACAATCACCATTATTAAAGGCCAGGAAAGGACAGTTGCTCAGTGTGTGTCCCCTGGCACAACTGATGAGACACAGCAGCAAAAGATGATTGGGTCCCTGAGAAAGGGGTTGATCTGTGGAATGATCCCACATTTATTTATTTATTTAAAATTGAATTTATTTATTTTTAAATGAATTTTATTCTATAGTTTTTACAATTTTACATTTGACATTTTATGTCTAGGTTTTTTTTTTTTTTTGCATAGAAGAACTGGGGTGTAGGCCAGAGGTATGGGGCGGTAAGAGGATTCACCAGAGACAGAGTGGGGAGCAAGACAGGCGGACCGACTTAAATACACTTCTGAGGGGAGCAGCAGGCGAGACAGGAATATGTGGGTCAGCTCCCTGGCAGGGGTGGAACTCAGGCTTTAGCAATGAAAGCACTGAGACCTAACCCTTAGGTCACCAGGGAGGCCCCGGATCCCATTTTTATTTATTTTTTATTTTTAAATTATTTTATTTATTTATGCATACAAGAGCTATGGTAGGCCAGAGGTGGGGAGGAGGGGTAAGAGGATTCACCAGAGACTGAGTGGGGAGTAGAACAGGTGGATCCACTGAAATCCACTGCTGAAGGGAGCAGCGGGTGAGACCAGGCAAGACCAGAGAGGTCTGCTGCGCCATGTGGGTCAGCTCCCTGGCTTGGGATTGAATTCATGCTGCCGTAGCTGAGGATAACTTCGTAGTGCTGAGACTTAACCCTTTGCGGAACCAGGGAGGCTCAGGATCCCATTTTTATTTAGTTAGTTAAAACTTTATTTACGTATGCATACAAGCTGGGGTACAGGCCAGAGGCGTGGGGCGGTGAGAGGGTTCACCAGAGACAGAGTGGGGAGCAGAACAGGCAGATGGACGGAAACACACTGCTGAGGGGAGCAGCAGGCAAGGCGAGAAGTCTGCTGCGCCATGTGGGAATCTCCCTGGCTGGGCATCGAACTCACATCACTGCTGCTGCCGACAGCTCCACAGTGCAGCTTAACTGCTGTGCCACCAGGGAGGCCCCGGATCCCATTTTTAAACAAGTCATTTCCTTAAGGTTCAGAACTTCAGGTGACAGATCCATCTGTTCTGCAGGTGACATTCTGCTGAGTACCAGTTGGACATATAAGACGCAGCCTAGCCTCACACTGGAAGATATAAACAACTAAAGCACAAGAACCCAAAAAGAAGAAGGGAAAAGGACATGAGATCCAGTAATTTGGGGACAGATTATGAAATATGGGTTTAACTGGCATGGTCCTGGCAGAGAGTACACCCAGTACACCCACAACCTCTGCAACCATCTTTCCCTTCAAGGTGAGGAAAGCGATGCCACACCCACCAAAACCATGAGGTCGTGGCTGCCAGGTGCTCCTGGACTAGATTCTTATCACCCACAAGATCAGCAGTTAGAATGTTACATTTGCAGAGATTTTCTTGGAAATAATACAAAGCAATCTTCCAAGATGGTTAATAAAGGAGTACATTGAAGAATCACTTCAAAGGAAGATTCCAGAAGATTCCAAAGGAAGATTCCCTTCAAAGGAAGAACTGCTGACCAAGTTGAACAAGCTCATGGTAGATCCTCTTATGCCAGCACTGGTGATAACGAGTGGCAGGGGGAGGATTTTCTTGGGTTGTGATGGTTAAGCAGGAGACCCTGACCTTAGATATCATAAGTCCCCATTCCCACAGCCAGGAATGTGTCTTCTCTTTTGTGGGGGAGGGTTTGCCAATTGCCACCACTTTCCTTTGAGCCAATCTGATGTATCCTCCAACTGATGGGGGGAAAAAAAGCTATTAATTTGGGTCTCTGACATTCTTCATACCAAAAATTGTTAGCTAACTAGTTAACTATACAAGTTTGACCTGTTTGGAAAAACTATAATTATCTAGATCATCACAAACCAGAATTAATAACCAAATCAGACATCTTAAGTGTGAAGATTTTCCTTTAGACCATCTTCAAATTTTAGGTGTTTGAATTAGGGATTAAGTTTATAAAACTTTAAGTGTATCAGCAGCAATGGATAAAACACCTGGGATAAGGGGACTTTAGGAATCAACCTGAAAGTCTCCATTGGGGGGATGACAGCTGTTGTATATGTTTCAGCAGGCAAGTATACGCACATAAATATCATGTTCTGGTTTTCAGTTAAAAAGAATTTCCCTCCTTCTGCTGGAGGACAGTAAGACTGAGGAAGCTATAAAGTACAAGTAAGCCACAAGGATTCTAGAAAGTCAGATGCACTTTGCAAGAGGGAGTAGGTGGTTTCCCTAAGATCTGCAAGACAACCACAATGGATGTCTTGAAGCAGGCTGTGCAACACACACACACACACACACACACACACACACACACACACACACAAGTTCTTAGTCACAGGTACCTGGAGCCTTCATCAGAACATATATCATCAGTTCTCCAATGGCCCAGTTCCCCTGAATTGTCTCTCCCATTCCTTTGTTAAACTGAGATCTAACTGATACATTAGTGTCAGGTGTGGCACATGAGACCTATCTGAATCTACTGATCCCTGCAATAATTCCAGTTAACATTTGCCACCATACATAGTCACAAAAAATGTTTTATCCTTCTGATGCTAACTATAGGATCAGTCTCACCAAAATGCTCAGATAGGCTTTTTCCAAGATGTCCTCAATAGTCCTTTCCCAATACGTGTCACCTCGGTATGTGGAACTAAGCTCAATCCAGGCCCTATGGGTCTCGAAAGAGTTTTGTCATAAAGTCATCCCCTCCTCTTCATGTAAACCCCCCTCATCTCTCCTTGATACTCCAGGTTCCTTGGTATAGGATATAAATTCCTGGTTTGCTTCATTCACTTTAGAATTCACAGCCATGTAATTTTCCAGACATAAGTTATTAAATTTGATCTTTTATCCTGCTAATCTATCTGATGTTAATTTGTTCTCCAGTCTCAAAAGTACCCAAAAGGTGGGGGGATTTTCCCCTGTGCGCTGACAGAACTTTTAAGGTCAATTCATTTAGCAACTTTCAAATATACTCTATGGTATTGTTACTATAGTCACTAAGCATATAACTACAGTCACCAAGCTGTGCATTACAATCCAGGCTTCTTTCTAAAGATTTATTTATTTATGCATATAAGAACTGGGGTGTAGGCCAGAGGTGTGGGGTGGTGAGAGGATTCACCAGAGACAGAGTGGGGAACAGAACAGGCAGATCTACTGAAGTACACTGTTGAGGAGAGCAGCAGGCGAGGCAGGAGAGGTCTGCTGTGCCATGTGGGAAGCTCCCTGGCTGGGGATCAAACTCATGCTGCAGTGGCTGAGGATGCTTCATAGTGCTGAGACTTAACCTGTTGAGCCATCAGGGAGGCTCCAGGCTTCTTTCTTTCTTTTTTTTTTAAAGATTTATTTATTTATGCATATAAGAACTGGGGTGTAGGCCAGAGGTGTAGGGTGGTGAGAGGATTCACCAGAGACAGAGTGGGGAACAGAACAGGTAGATCGACTGAAATACACTGCTGAGGGGAGCAGCGGGTGAGACAGGAGAGATCTGCTGCACCATGTGGGAATCTCCCTGGCCAGATATCGAACTTGTACTGCAGTGGCTGTGGATATCTTCATAGTGCTGTGCTTAACCCCTTGTGCCACCAGGGAGGCCCCATAGGTTTATTTCTTTATAACCGAAAGTTGGTAGCTTTTGAGCTCCTTCTCCAATTTCCCCACCCCCACTCCCAACTTCAGTAAACTGTTTTTGGTAACTTTTGGTACTCTGTTTTCTGTATCCACAAGTTTGGTTGTTTCTTTAAGATTCCAGATATAAGTAAGATCATACTCTATTTGTCTTTTTCTGACTTATTTTACTTAACATGATGCCCTCAAGATCTGGGTTGTCCCAAATGGAAGCCTTCCTTCCTTTTTATGGCTGAATGTGTGTGAGACTGTATGTGAGTGTGTTTGTGACTGTGCCACATCTTGATGTATACTCAGTTTGCTTTCATATCCTGGCTATTGTGAACAATAGAGCTACAATGAACATGGGGGTGCATATGTCTTTTCAAATTATTATTTTTGTTTTCTTCGGGTAAATATCCAGAAGCGGAATTGCCCAGAACTTGGCGGGGTCCCTTATCGCGACGACTCCTCCCATTCCAGCCCACATACTCTCACACTGAACCCCTCCTCTCCTGTTCTTAAATTTATAAAATGTTGAAAAAGCGGGAGTGTGGTGGCAGGGAGCCTCAGTGTGTGGGGGGCCTTGGCTGATGCTAATGGCAGCAAGTGGTGCTGATTGCCATCAGCTGCTGCCTCTCAGCCTAGGCTCTCCACCCACCACTTCCTCCTGGGTGCAGCAACACAGGCTGATGGATCTCACAGATATATCTCTGTGACCACAGTGCTCCTGCCACTTCTTCCCACCTGCCAGCAGGGTAGAAACTCTTCACAGAAGGAAGCTGGGCCTCAAGAGAGAGGAGGTCATGAGGCTCAAAAGACCCACAGAGGACTTGGAAGTCGCCACCCTATTCCAAGCTCTTATGATCTCATGGCTAGGTGGGCCTGGGCATTCTGAAGTTCTAGAAATTCTACCTGTGTTTTCTGAGGGAGGGCTGAGCTGAAGGCACCGCAGGTAGGGATTTTCTAAAGATAGCACCTTGGGGCCTCTCTGGTGGCACAACAACGGGTTAGGCGCAGCACTGTGAAGCTATCCAGAGCCACTGCTGCACAAGTTTGATACCCGGCCAAGGAGCTTCCCACATGGCACAGCAGACCTCTCTTGCCTCGTCCACTGCTCCCCTCAGCAGTGTACTTTGGTGGATCTGCCTGTTCTGCTCCCTGCTCTGTTTCTGGTGAATCCTCTCACCACCCCACACCTTTGGCCTACACCCCAGCTTGTATGCATAAAAATAAATAAATCTTTAAAATAAAGATAGCACCTTCAGCATATACACAGCCCTCAGGGCCCCTCCGTCACTAGCGACCTCACCCAGGGAATCCATTTGCAGTCTCTGATCATGTCCTGATTTCTGTGGCCAGAAAAGCAGATAGTTCAGGGCCAGAGACTGGAAACCAGTTCAGGCAATATACCCTTGCTATGCTGTGCTAAATGGATCTCTTCACCTCTTGGGGCCTTGGGGCCTTCCTCTGCATACGGCTCAGTCTCCAATAGGACTCACCAATCAATGAGCTCAGTTAGGATCATTTTAACCATAATACCTCATGCTGCTGTCTTATTGCCCCCACCAGCCAAGATGTCCAGCTTCCTATAAGTTCTCTGTGCTATTTCAGTCAAGAGGCATTTTAATTGTGCGTGTCTCTGGTATGTGAGCTGCCCCAGGCTTCACACCTTGGCTGTCTTGTTCTGTAATCAAGACCTTATTGGTAGCAATTCTTGACTATTGGCCCCAAGCCTTCCAAATGCCAAAGGCTGGGGAGGTTGTGGTGGACTTAGGGAGAACATCTCTCTCTCTGCTTTGAATCACATCAAGATAAAGATGTCCCCAAGATCTACATGAAGGATCACTATTTTACTCCCCTGTGACAACTAAGACTTCAAGCTCATTCTTATGTGAGTCTTCCCCACACTCAAGAAGCTCTTTCGCTCCCTCTTGGAAAGGTCATCTGTAGAGTCTCCTCGTTAATTCTTGTCCAGCCATTCTTGAAGTTTTGAGTGGCTAGAACCTATCTGACCCGCTACATATACAATGGGGATATCAGTAATCCCCACCTGTTTTTATTTGTTGCACCAAGGAACGTGAACTCCCTGCCATCACTCTTCTTCATGGAAAAAAGACATTTCCTGACCTCTGACCAGGTAACTTGAGTCCCTCTAGAAAGCAAAGCAAACAGAACGTGGGAGACTTGCTATTGTCTGATGTGTTTGCATTGTATAATGAGATGAAGTTTGGGGGTAAGCTATCTCTAATATCTAAATGATTAGAAAGACCTCCTCCCTGGTCTCACCACCTATCACTCTTCTCAAATCCCCTGACACTCCTCTCACAGCTGAATATTCCTGAAGCTCCTTCAGGGGCTGTGGAGCGCTCCCCTCTAAACCTTGGATGACTCCCTATTGTTTTAGAGGGTCTTGGCCAAATCTCACACTGTGAGATTGGTTTTGGCTAAAACCAAAAGAATGCAGTTGTTTAAAGGATCTCATGAGGTACTTAGAGAAACCCAAATACAATTGGGTCTTCTGGGTGACAGGAAGAGGCCACCACATCTTCTCCATTCTTCTCGCTCTCCCTCTGTGGGACACCTCTCTTCACCCAACAAAGATTAAAGATGGCTGACTTGCAGTGATTACATCATCATAACTTTACATATACTTCACTGAAAAGACCACAGAAGCTAAGACCTCAGCATTTCCAAACTCTTAGGAGGGAGATCTGATTGACCAGCCAGAGTCAGTAATCAGCTACAACAAGGGAATAGAGTCCCAGATCCAAACTCAGCCTCTGGCCACCTCACCCTCTGCCTCGAGGTGGGGAAGGAGTTGTCTAGTTGCGGTTGTCAGGCTGAGCAGAAATTCCAAATGTTTTTTGTAACCTGGGATAAATAAAGCTCAATATTACACCATAATTTGGCCCATACTTTCTTTTAGCCTCACATCCTACTTTTCTTTCAAAATCTCTCATCAGCCTGTCCCATTCACCTAGAATGTTCATTCTCTATCACCACATGTCAAAATCTTCCCAGTCCTCTAAGACATGCCAATTTCTCCATGCCCTCCTTTATGAAACATCAACTAGAAGTGTAGTTATAAAATTTCAGATTTGAGGGGCCTCCTTGGTTAAGTTTCAGCGCTCTTAACTGCCAAGACGTGACTTCCATCCCCAGGTAGGGAACTAACCAACATACGGCACAGCAGACCTCTCCTGTCTCACCCGCAGTGTATTTCAGTAGATCTGCCTGTTCTGCTCCCCACTTTGTCTGTGGTGGATCCTCTCAACCCCCACCACACCTCTGGCCTACACCCCAGTTCTTCTGTACAAAAATATATAAATCTTTTTAAAAATTTTCAGTTTTGAAAGGACTCCCAAGTTTCACCTAATTCCACCCTGCTTTACCATGCATAAAGCCCGTCTATGTGACGTCCTACTAAATCTTCAACCAGTCCCTGCTTGGGCACCTCCAAAGACTAGATGCCATAGATTCTCAGAGAGATCCACTATGTCTCGGTAGCTCTGCCTGTAGGGAAATGTTTTCTTGTATCATGTGCCAGTTTCTCCTTTGTGACTTCCATGCTTTTAGGCCTGGTTCTCCCCTGTGGAAATGCCCAGGGCAAGTCTGTTCTCTTTCCCACATGACATTCTCACAAATTTGGACAGGGCTTGTGTCACCCTTTGGTCTTCTCTCTTCCAGACTGGACAGCTCCAGTTTTATATAAAACTGCCAAAACTGTCAAACTCAAGTCCTAGGACACCCCTCCCCTACCCCCAAGAGGAACACCAGTGCCAACTACCCTCCTAAAATCTGGCTCCTCAAAATAAGTGCAACAAGCATGTTCCCCAAGTCTTTTTTTTTTTTTTAAGATTCATTTTTTATTCATACACACAAGCTGGGGTACAGGCCAGAGCTGTGGGGCGGCGAGAGGGCTCACCAGAGACAGAGCGGGGAGCAGAACAGGCAGATCAGAAATACACTGCTGAGGGGAGCAGCGGGCGAGGCAGGAGAGGTCTGCCGCACCACGTGGGATTCTCCCCGGCCAGGCATCGAACTCGCGTCGCCGCTGCCCTGCCGACAGCTCCACAGCGCAGCGCTTAACACTGCACCACCGGGGAGGCCCCCCCAAGTCTTTTAATTAAAAACAAAAAGGAAGACAATAAATATCCACCAATAATAGGAAGTCTGTCATATAAATTAAATAAACCCATTTTATAGAGTACTATTTAGCCTTTAGTAAAACATGGTAGCATATTTTCCACTAGCATAGAAATACTGTCATGGCAAGTAGAAAAAATAAAATTATAAAGTAACACATGTTACATCTTATTTGTCTGCTAGGCAGAAAGTCTGTCTTTCTCAACCTCTCTATCTTCCAATCTCTGTTTCTTGAACATTTCACTATTAGTGGATATATTAAAACAATTTGGGGGGAGGACTTTTATTGAACTCTGTATAATTTCTAGATTTTAAATATGCCTTGAGTTATTTCTAAAAGAGGAGGTTTGGGAATCTTTGTTATCATGGTATTTATATATTTTTGTTTTTTTAAATAAAGAGCACACATTACTTTTAGAATCAAAAAACAGTAATAATGGGTTTGCAAGGCTTTGGTGTGCTCTTTCAGGATGTTAATCTCGTCCCTCATTCATGTTCTTTCCATTTATTCACTCAATCAGTGCTAAGACCCCCTCTGCTCCAGCCCCATGCTGGCTTTGGGCCCCTGGTGTCCACTGAAGCATAGTCCCAGCTATGAGGAGTCCACAGATGTCAGAGAAAATCTACCAAGACAAATACCAGAACGGAGGAAAGCACAGGGTTACAGGCTCAAAGGGAGGGACTTCCCAGTGTCTTGAAGATAATAGTGTTTCTCGAGCATAAAGAACTTTCGGATGATTGAGGGCAGCCTGTGCAAAGGCCCAGAGGGCAGGGGGTAGCTGTGCTGTCTTTTGGTCACCCCCTCTACCCTACTTCACAGTCCAAGTCACAGGCCTCTATCACCGGTTCTCTGCTGTATCATGTCCCTCTAGGTGATGTTCCACCTAGCAGAGCAGATCACCCAAAAGCCCAAATACAACCATATCATCTCTCTGCTTAAAACCAGTCCTGTGGCCTCCTTTTTCCCTTAGGACAACAAGTCAAAAACCCCTTTACATGACCCATCAGATCTTGCATCCAGCCCATCAGGAAATCTTTTGGTTCTACCTTCAAAAAATTTCCAGAATCTGACCATCTGACACCATTTCCAATGTGACCACCTGGTACAAGCCTCCCTGGGTTTTTATTGGAGCCTCCTCTCCTGTCTCTCTGCGCCTATTCCTCCAGTTCCACATACTCTCACCCAACTGCAGGAGTGATGATGTCACCATTCTGGTCTAGACCTCCAGTTCTTACCCAGAACCCAGGCAAAGACTTTACAGTGACTTAGGCCCTACAGGATGCCCCTCTGATGGCCACCTCCTCTTGCTCTCCCCCTTGCCCACTTGTCACCAGCCACACTGGCCTCCTACTATTCCTCCAACACAGCAGGCTTGCTCTGTCTTGGGGCCCTGGTCATGGGTGTTTCTCTGCCTGAAAAGCTGTTCCCCCAGATTATCACAAGATTCCCTCACTCATCACCTTCAAAGTCACCTCACATTCTCTGTCTCTCTCTGAGTCCTCCATTCCCTGAGTTCTGTCTCACCCTGAGTCTCTTTTTTTTTTTAAAGATTTATTTATGTATACATACAAGTTGGGGTACAGGCCAGAGGCGTGGGGCAGCAAGAGGGTTCACCAGAGACAGAGTGGGGAGCAGAACAGACAAATCAGAAATACACTGCTGAGGGGAGCAGCAGGCGAGGCAGGAGAGGTCTGCCGTGCCATGTGGGAATCTCCCTGGCTCGGCATCGAACTTGCGACAGCTCCACAGCGCAGAGCTCAACCGCTGCGCCACTGGGGAGGCCCTGAGTCTCCTTTTTATCCCTCTCTCTTGTTCAGCTTTCGAGAGGAGACTCACTAGAGCTTTTCACAGTTGCCCCTGAAGTATAAAACTAAAGCTTCCTGCTACTTGGGATGGTGGAAGATGGTTAAGAGTGTGAGGGCTGTGGCCATGGGTGTCATTTCTCAAGTCCCTGAGGCAGAACCTGTTGCTGGCAGCCACATGGAACAAGCGGTGGAGGGTGGGGTTGAAAACTGAGGGGTTGAGAACTGAGGGACCAGCAATGGGCACACTGACCTGGACGTGGGCCAGAGGGTGGGGGCTTGGGTCACTGGGAAAGGCACTGAGGTCTGATTGCAGATTAAAGCTGTAGCAAAGTGGGCCTCCCTGGTGGCCTAAGGGTTAAGTCTCAGCACTATCATCTCTACAGACCTGACTTCGACACCCCCCCCCCCACGCCCCCGCCAGGGAGCTGACCCACATATGGTGCAGCAGACCTCTCCTGTCTCACTGGCTGCTCCCCTCAGGAGTGTATTTCAGTAGATCCTCCTGTTCTGCTCCCCACTCTGTCTCTGGTTAATCCTCTCACCCCCAGCACCTCTGGCCTGCACCCCAGTTCTACACAAAAATTTTAAAAATGCTGTAGTGGCCTCCCGGGTGGCGCAGCGGTTAAGCGCTGCGCTGTGGAGCTGTTGCCAGCGGCGACGCAAGTTCGATGCCCAGCTGGGGAGAGTCCCACATGGTGCAGCAGACCTCTCCTGCCTTGCCCGCTGCTCCCCTCAGCAGTGTATTTCTGATCTGCCTGTTCTGCTCCCCACTCTGTCTCTGGTGAGCCCTCTCGCCGCCCCACGCCTCTGGCCTGTACCCTAACTTGTATGTATAAATAAAAAAATACATCTTTAAAATCTAAGCTTTTTAAAAAATAAATAAATAAATAAAATAAAAACGCTGTAGTGGAGTCAGATTACGTTAGTCCTACAATGACCTTTGAGATTCTTTTTTTTTTTAATATAATATTTATTTTTGTTATTCGTATCTTTTACATTATTATGTATTCCCCATAAGTTACCACCACCTGTTCACCCGTGGAGCCATCACCATAGTCCTCCGTGCTCCCCTCCTCCCCCCCTTTGAGCCCTCCCCCTCCCCTCCCTCCCTGCTGAATGTTGCTTTCTTATTTGGCTCCCCTATATTCCT
>PVIJ01013094.1:0-46653 GCA_004024925.1 Scalopus aquaticus | reverse complement strand
CGCCACCAGGAATGCCCTGGGGTGTGTGTGTGTGTGTGTGTGTGTGTGTGTGTGTGTGTGTGTTTCAGCGATCAGTGCTGGCGGTGGGATTGTCATCTTGGCCACCTGTTTGGTGTGTCGCAATGTCCCGCCGGTTCGTCGTGAGGAACCGCTGTTTCTCATGGGTTCTCGGACGTCCCCTTTCCAAGTGGACACCTCGGGTCCCGCCTGTGCTCCGCGGGGGTCGCTTCCCCAGTCATCTTGACCCAAGTCGTGTTGGAAGGACGCTGCGGATTTTCATTGGTTGGTTTTGACCTAGTGGTGAGATGCATTTAAGTGCTTCAAAGAAAGTTCACACAGTTTTTTCAAAGATGGAAAATTTATGTTCCGAATATGGGAAGCATTTGCAATAGACTCCAATTGGCACATATTTGATATAGTTTTTTTTTAAACTTTAGACTTTATTCATTTATTTTTTTAAAGATTTATTTATTTATACATACAAGCTGGGGTACAGGCCAGAGGCGTGGGGCGGCAAGAGGGTTCGCCAGAGACAGAGCGGGTAGGAGAACAGACAGATCAGAAACACACTGCTGAGGGGAGCAGCGGGTGAGGCAGGAGAGGTCTGCTGCACCATGCAGGACTCTCCCCGGCTGGGCGTCGAACTCGGAATGCTGCTGCCGACAGCTCCACAGTGCAGCGCTCAACCGCTGCGCCACCAGGGAGGCCCATATTTGATATAGTTTTAAGTAATCCCCAGTTACCGTAATTTTCGAGGAAGAGTGTGTCTAGTTGTCATTTTCCTTCCCTAGTGCTGTGTAATTCTTGAAAAAGTTCTAAATATTCCTTGATAGTATTTAAAGCTTTTCTCTGCACTTCTCCCCGTTTAAAGTTTATTGCCTTCCTTATGTTATAAATCGGTTTTAGCAGAATTTGTAAATATGGTATATGATTTCCCCAGTGTCCAAAAAATCTTATTAATTTTTGTGCCTCATTTGTATTAGTTGGGGTAGGTATAGTTTTCATCGTGTCTATTACTTTTCATGGTATTTTATGACCTTCGCTAGTCCAATATACTCCTCGGAATTTAGTTGTGTAGCTACCTTTTGAATTTTACCCTCATACCTTGTCGTTGAATGTTTAGTGTCTGTGAGTCCTCTTCCAGCTGTTGTTTATTATCTCCAAATATGAATATATCGTCTGTGTAACTTACGACTTCACTTTTGAAATCTAGTTCAAACAAATGCTGTGATGGGATGCCGCGTGCTCCAGCTGGGCTGTGTTGGTTTTTTTTAAGATTTATTTATTTATACATGAAGCTGGGGTACAGGCCAGAGGCGTGGAGCGGCGAGAGGCTTCACCAGAGACAGAGTGGGGAGCAGAACAGGCAGATCAGAAACACACTGCTGAGGGGAGCAGCGGGTGAGGCAGGGGAGGTCTGCCGCACCATGTGGGATTCTCCCCGGCTGGGCATCGAACTCGCGTCGCTGCTGCCGACAGCTCCACAGCGCAGCGCTTAACCGCTGCGCCACCAGGGAGGCCCCAGCTGGGCTGTTTCTATGTCCTCACGGTGACCTTGTGAATCTGTGCGGTTTACCTTCCCAGGTAAATGTCACTTCTCTGGCGTCTTTGCTAACAGGTCTGCTCAAGACCATGTTAGAGAAGTCTGTAGCTGCAAAGTATTTTGGATTTTTTCTCGTAACAGTGTTAAGTATTTCACCTGCTTCTGGCAATGCACCCTTCATCTCTAGTGTCATTTTGTTTAGCTCTCTAAAATCGACCGTCCATCTGTATTCCCCGCTGGGTTTCAGCACTGGCCATACTGGGCTGTTATAATTAAATGACTGTGTTTTCCCTATAATTCCTTCCTTTAATAGTCCTTTAGTGTTTTCGGCTACCTCCTGTGACCTCCTTTAATAGGATATTGCTTAGTGAACGAGGACTTGAGTTTAGGTAACTGAATAGGTTGTATGGCCAGTTCGGACAGACAACACTGTGGGTATAAATTACACTGGTCAACAAATTTTTACAAAAGTCATGTTACTGAAATGAAATTAGTCATTCCGTATCAATTTGTATGTGCTCAACACAGATATGACAGTCAAATTCTAATTTTGGCTCTAGTTTTTTTTGTAATCTGCAATAAATTGATGTTTACATCACGAAATGCATGCCAATAGGCCTATGATTAATACCTGTAAAAAATCAAGTCATAGACTACTTCTTGGATTTCTTCACTTGTCTCTTGTACAGCTGTTCAGTAACATCTCTGGGGAGTGTCCAGCAGTAGTCAGCCAGCATTGGAGTGGAACATTTTCCCTGCTATCTTTGTTCCATAGATGCAATATCTTGATGGAAAAATTTGCCATGTTCATCACTAACCATACCACAATTTTCAGGGAAGAAATCCAGATGGGAATGAAGGAAGTGGATCTTTTTTTAAAAAAAAATGATTTATTTATTTATGCATACAAGCTGGGGTACAGCCAGGCCAGAAGCGTGGGGCGGCGAGAGGGTTCACCAGAGACAGAGTGGGGAGCAGAACAGGCAGATCGACAGAAATACACTGCTGAGGGGAGCAGCAGGCGAGGCAGGAGAGGTCTGCCGAGCCATGTGAGAATCACCCCAGCCGGCACAGGCATCGAACTCACATCACCGCTGCCGACAGCTCCACAGAGCAGTCTTAACCGCTGCACCACCAGGGAGGCCCAGGAAGTGACATATTAGAGACATATTGCAGCCAAGTTTCTGATACTGCACCAGCATGTCTTCTACTAGTTCCTTGTAGTTTTCTGCCCTAACATTCCCAAGAAAGTTTGTAGACACAGGCGAAAAGCATTCCATGCTTGTTTCGCATCACCCTGCAGCAAGTTGCTGAACCGGTCATCTTTGAAGAGCTCTAGAATCTGAGGACCCACAAAAACTCCCTCTTTATTTTATTTTATTTTTTAATACAAAAGGATTTTAATTTTTTCACGTAATTATGTAAAACACAAATGCTGATTCATCAAATATTCACATATAACATCTCACATTAATAACTCAGCAGACTGGGAAATCCAGAGGAACTGCTTTAGTCACTGTATGGTGCAGACTGTGTTAGTATTCCAAAGGTTTATTCCAATCCATTCCTTCTTTTATACTCTAAAATATCATCATTATGCTGTTTGATGAGACAGAACCACAGAAAGACGGAGGAGCCCAAGGTCAGGACAACTTTCAGCCAGTCGGGCTTGTCGTGTGGCGGATCCCGCATGTAGAACTTGGACCGAGCGGCGGAAATGCTCGGGAGCCTGGCGGGGGCCAGCAGGCGGGAGCAGCGGTGCAACCACGCGGACGGCGCCATCTTGCCGGGTCGGCGCCGGCCCAAACTCCCTCTTTAATCTTTGCTTCGCTGAGTCAAGGAAATTTTTTCATGCAGGTATCGGAAAGCTGGCGAGATCCGGTCCATGGTTTTCACGAAATTCTTCATCAAACCTAGTTTGATGTGAAGGGGTGGTAGCAGGATTTTGTGAGCCTCGACCAGAGCTGGGTGCTGGATATTACTCTCTCCAACTGCTACATTTTGTCTGCGAGTCCGTTCCTTCCGCAAGCAGTGCAAGTCGCTTGCTCAGGCTATCCCACTCACATAAGAAACACTTGTATTTTACATATCCCTGCTGCAGTCCCAATAAAAGGGCAACTAGCTTCAAATCACCACAGACGTGCCAGCTGTACTTGTTACACTCAAGGGATTTCAGTAGCTGCTTTAAGTTAGCGTATGTCTCTTTCATGTGGACAACATGCACTACTGGAATAGATGTGCAAAAGCACAGCCTTAAGACTCAGTTTTGAAGAGTCTAGAGATAGTCTCCATTCTTGTGGGTCATGAGTGATTTCTAAGGCATTCATGAGGCCCTCAATATCGGAACAGAATACCAGAGTACTTTCCTTTCTGAAGAAAGGCTCCAACTGCTGGTGGCGCTTTCGCTATAAAGGAATTGTGACATCTTGTTCTACAAGATTCCATTGTTGGAATCTTGATCCCAGCAATTCTGCTTTGTCCTTGGATAAGTCCAAATCATGAACCAGGTCATTTAGTTCTTCCTTTGTTAGTCTGTATGGGTTGATGATGCACCACAGTGAAAATCTGGATCACTGCATGCTGGTGGAACAGGAGAAGAACAGGTCGGCTCACCCTTGTCCTCATCAGATGAATCAAGAGAATATTCTGCTGGAGGTTCTGGAATAGGAAGTCCCTCACCCATGTGGAACTGATCTCAATGCAGACAAAGTCTGAAATATTTTCAACGCTCAACCTTTCCAATAGGGCTTTCTATAGCGCACTGCTGATGTCAGCTTACTTCAGCAGCCACTGGCAGTAGTATCACATTGCATCAGGAAATGATGCAATTAACTCTGGATGAGGTGTGCGTGATGGTATTATGCAATGCGATGCAATATGACATCATTCTAGGCTGATTTAGGATTGTTGCAATCCTACTGGATAAATGTACACGGTGAAACATATAAAATGAATTATATGAAATAGCTTCAAAATGAGAGCTAATAAAAAATTTTCAGGGTTATATTAATGTTCAGCACACCAAGATACTACGGATTAAGGCCTTTTTTTTTAAAGGTTGATTTATTTATACATACAAGCTGGGGTACAAGCCAGAGGTGTGGAGCGGCGAGAGGATTCCCCAGAGACAGAGTGGGGAGCAGAACAGGCAGATCTGAAACACATTGCTGAGGTGAGCAGCGGGCAAGGCAGGAGAGGACTGTGACACCATGTGGGAATCTCCCTGGCTGGGCATCGAACTCGCATTGCGCGCTGCCGACATCTCCACAGCGCAGCGCCCAACCGCTGCACCACCAGGGAGGCCCAGATTAGGGCCTTTTTAAGTCAGTAACGATCTCACTGTTGACCAGTGTTATTAGGACTGCATTTTATAGAACTGGACTGAAATGAAAGCAAAGTATGTGTGAATGAATAAAGGGAATATCATCTGGTCAACTTTGGCATCAGTTTTGATGTCACTTGGCTGGCAACCAATCTAAAAGTCAGAGCTGAGGGGCGATACTGGGGGATCCCACACAGAGGATGGGGAGGGCACCGGGAGGGGAGGGACAAGGACTGAGGCTCCTGATGACCAGAAGGACAGAAAACGCAGTGCACAGGCCAGGAACCCTGAAAACTGAGTGATTCCAGAGTGTTCTCGGAGGGGCTGGAGAACCAGAGCTCACATGCGTTGTGAGCCAGGGAGCCCTTTTGCTGGCAGGCCGGGGAGGGGCGCCACGCCCCCAACCTGCAGCGCTGAATGGCTCGGCATTGTCGTCGTGTGGAGACACACACACTCCAGCGCTAAGGCCGTCATTGGGAAGGGACCTTAATACAACGAGTGTGCAGCCAAGAGAAGGGAGAGCACGTAAGTGGGCCCCGAGGTTGGAAGACTGACCCTCCCTGGCGCCGTGGGCCGGGGCAGAGGGGCCAGGCTGGTCTGGG
Organism: Scalopus aquaticus; assembly: GCA_004024925.1. NCBI lineage: Eukaryota > Metazoa > Chordata > Mammalia > Eulipotyphla > Talpidae > Scalopus > Scalopus aquaticus. Next base: position 41,186 of record PVIJ01013094.1, on the reverse strand, counting down.
AGGGAAAGCGCAGACCCAGAATCCGAGGAGCGGTAAAGGCTGCTGCTGGCACCTCACCGCGGGCCCCGCCCATGTCTCTGTCCCTTCAAGTGTCTTCTGCCAGGGTCCCTGGAGCCTGCCCCAGGCCTCTGCCGTCCCGCAGTCCTGCCAGTGTTTTCTAGCCCCTGCTCAACCCCACTTTCCTTTGGGTGGGGCAGGGAGCCTGGGACCGCCCCTTTCCCTGGGGGTCACACTATGACTTGGAAATCGCACTTTGGAATTGAAGCTCCGGGAGCCTGGACCAGCCATTTTTCTCGTGTTCTCTCGCAGGGAGGTGTCACGTGTTGATCCAAGCAGACGCCTGCGCGTTTCTGCCCCAGGGCCTAATGCCGGGCCCTCCGCGCTGGGCGCTCAGCCATGCCCAGGCCAGGCCAGGAAGCGGGGAGAGCACCCGAGTGCTCCATCCCCCCGTGCCCCACTCGGGCTCATTCTGCTCCTGGGGAGCTGCTGAGGGGCAGGAGTGAGGCCGCCTGAGGGCCGGCGGGAAGCTGCCAAGTGTCTCAAAGAGAAGGAGCAGGAACGAGAGGAGGCCGGAGCCCGAGGCCGGTGGGACGGACCGGGGCGCAGGCTCCACGCGCACCTTACATGCCAGCCAGGACTGGGCGGGGCTTCCGCCCCGAGAGCGCCCAGCTGCGGCCATGAATATGCGTTTTCTCCCCTGCTGGACGAACAAAAGAAAGTTTGACTCCGATTTCCCAGGAGCTCCGCTGGGAGGCAAGCACAGTGAGGAGGGCTGACAGCACCACCAGCTGAGGGCCGGCCGGGCAAGCGCCCCGCCTTTGTTTTTGTCTGTGTAACCATGATTTGCTTCACTTAAGCTCCTTCTGCAGGCAGAACTTGTTAAAATTCTATGGCTGATGATGCCCTAGCTTTTCCTCTCGTTTTCAGACACTGTTTTCCTCCTCACTTTCGTCCCGTCCCGCAGGGGACACGTCCGTGCACACGTGGCCGCGACTCTGCCGGAGCCTCCGAGAAGACACCGCGGGCGTCCGCAGGAGCCGCTCACATTTCCATATTCTCAGACCACACATCAGAAGTTCACGCCATGTTCAGCATGACGACGGCTACCACTGCCAGGAGACACATCGGAAACAAGAGTACGCCCGAGAGTTCTCATCACAAGGAAAAGGCTCTTTCGTGATCTCTGTGGATGACCGGCGCTGAGAGCGCGCAGCGCCTCACCCGTCCGCACGCGCGGGTCACCTCCTGCCCGGTGCGTCCCGCCACCTGGGGGGGCGCACCAGGAGGAACCTCCTGCAAGCCGGGTCATGCGCCTGCCCCAGAATGCTGGAGGCTTGTGTTCACTCGATTTTAAGAATTATAATTAAAAATTAATAATTTTAATTATGTTGGAATTCTACGTTCAAGTCTGATGAAAAAAATGAAGTGGATATGGCGACTCTCTCGACCACCAGGAGGCCAGGCTACTCCTCAAAGTGCCGGTTGTACGGCTCTTACTGTGGGATTGAATTTGAGGTTTTGCTGGCACCCCGTTTTCCACTGGAGCACAGCTGGGTCTTGCCGGGCTCACGAGCCAGCTGCCTGGAGGCGACTGAACTTGAGCCCATCTGTTCCGCAGCTTCCCCACCAAACCACGGAGACTGAGCTTATTGTACGTCCCGGCCAGCGCCTGAGCGCTTCTGCACTTAACCCCGCCTGGAGCTGAGTTTGCCCCACGTTGTTCCCGCTCCAGCAAGACAGCAGCGGGCAACTGCACCCCGCCCCGGCCGGCCGCACCCGGCTCCCCCGGCTGCACCCAGCCGCGTCAGCAGCGCGTCCCGAGCACTGAAAAGCCTGCGGCGTGCGCATCAGTGGAACTTGATCCACCGTCAGCTCGTCAGCAGGGAAACAGCTCCCTGCAAAGGGCCACAGCTCCGTTACTGACCTCGCGTCGGGCATACCCACCCCTCGGTCCAGCGGGAGCCGCCGCCCGCGACGCCGCAGGCCACTGGGCGCGAGCACCGAGGCCGCGCTCCGGCCCGCGCCTGCGCCCCGCCCGCCGGCTCCGCCCCGCATTTCCCACGCCGGCTGCCGTGGCCGCAAAGTCCCGGGCACTGAAAAGGCGCGGGTGAGTGCGCTCCGATCTAGGGCTTCGATCCTGCGCGCGCGGCCGCCTGCCCGCCGCAGGCCTGCACCTCCGGCCCCGCCAGGCTCGTCCTCCCCCGGCCCACCCGCCGCTGGCGGCCCTGAGTCCCAAGGCGGGGGGCGCGCGAGCGAGGCCTCCCCTTGTCCTGTGTCTAGGTCTTGCCCCCAGCCGGTTGTGCCCCGTGTTGGGTGTGCCCGGGAGCCTCAGCGCGCAGACAGCTCCAAATCCAGCTTCCTGAGGAGTCGGAGATGCCCCGGGGAGGGGTGCGTGTGGAGAGCCCTCTGACGCGGTCTGAAGCGGTCCTCCAGCCCAAAGATGCCCCTGAATGTCGGCCCCTTCCTTATCCCAGCCTGGGCTCTTGCTCCTCAGCACGGTACAGAGCAGCCCACTCTGCCCAGCGCTGCCCCGGCCCACCCACGAAGGGCAGCCTCGACGCGGTGGACGCAGTGGACAGCGTTTTTGTCTCCCAGATCCGTATAGTACAATCCTGACCCCTAGAGTGCCGGTACCAGGAGGGGGGCTTTCGGGGTTTGGCCTAACAGCGGAGACCCTGCCCCTTTCACCAGAGGTCACAGGACAGAGTCCCAAGACCGGTGAGGTCCGCACCAGCACCGGCCTGCTGGCCCAGGGCCTTCACTTCCCCCACGCAGAACCGGTGTCCCTCCGGTGGGCCCAGCCCCGGGCTTCTGTTGCCGTGACCCAAGTGGCCTGAGGCACTGAGCAGCTGTGCCCTCCAGGAACTCGGGGGACACAAAGTATTTAAGACCTGTCTTGAAAACCTGGGAGCCGCACCAGCCGCCCACGGGGCAGAATCTGCCGCAGGTCTGCTCCCCCGACAGTGGGAAGCGGGTGCCGGGCTCCAAAGGCTTAGAGGAAAAACAGACAGTCAAACAGCTCACTACCGAGGCTCTGGCAGAGCACATGCTGAAAGAGCAGCATTTTGGATAGGCTGCGGTAATGTGTTATGGCCATTGTTCAGCCTTTTTTTCCTGTAGCTCACAGAAAACTTTTAATTGCAAATGTTGCATGTCTTACGTCCCTACTGGGCAGTGCTGCTCCCAGACCGTGTCTCAGCCTGGCACTCTGGACACTGGGGCCGACTTCTGGGCCGGGCTTGGCCTTGCTGACCAGAGGTGAGCAACATTCTGGCCTCTGCCAATAGAGGCCAGGGGCGCCCGCCAGAGGTGACTACAAAGGCCCAAGGGCTTCTCTGCGGGAGGGACCAGCTCTGACTGCAGCTGCGGCCTCGCGTAGGGCGGGCCTTGGCTGGAGCAGACCTGGGCGGCCTGTCTGGAGAGCAGGAGAGGGGGCCTGCGGCCACCCCTTGCTGGGTGTCCACTCCGAAGAGTTGATGCCCAGTCAGACCCGCACAGACTCCTGGCCCACCCCCAGGTGGGAAGAGGAAGAACAAACCTGACTGAAACTGAAGGTGGAAGGGGGTGGGTACAAGGGAGTGCAGGGCAGGGGAGCCCTCCCTCTGCTCCTTGGGCCCAGCCTGGTCTTGCAACCCAATGCCCCCCTTGAACAACGCAGTCCAAACTAGCGGGACCCTCAGAAAGGATTAGAGGGCTTGAAAACTGGCTCCAATCCTGGAAGTGCAGACGGCTGTCTACACAGCTGGGGCCCGGGGCCAGTCTTGCCTGGCTCAGCAAGGAGCTGATTCTCATGCAGACTTGGGGCTTCCCCCACATTTGAGCCTCTTGAGGACCTGGGGGCGGCAGAACTTCAGGATGCAGGAAGCCTGGGGGTGCCGACACCCCTGCCTGCCCAGGACCACGGTTGTGTCCCCTTCAGTCCCTGCTCCTTCCCCTCCCCCCCAAGAAACCCAGGCCCTAGCCCAAGTCTAGCAGCCTCCAGAGACCCACCCCATGACACCATCACTTTGGCCCTTAGAATTTCAAGTCTGATTTGGGGGAGGGGCACAGACAGAGCAGCGATCCCAAACCTGATCCGCAGACACAGTGAGCCGCGTGTACCTTTCCAGCTCTACTGTGAGGCAGCCTTTTTCTGGCTCAGAGCGAGAAGATGCACATTTAACACTTCTGTGAGAAACGCCACTCACTGATTCGTTGCTTATTCCAGCGTGAGTGTCCACTATATAACTGAATGAGGCTGTTGGGGGCGGAACAGGCGGCCAGTCAGGGTCAGGGGACCCCAAGCCATCTGTCAGCACGACCAAGGAGCAGTCGGTGGGGACCAGGGGGGTGCCCCCAGGCCCAGGCGTCCTAAGCCCATTTATCAAACTGGGCGAGAAATCAATGGGGGTCAGGGCACCGGACCCATAGAGTGGGGTGTTCAGAACGCCCACACTAGGCCGCGCTGAAGCAGTGAGCCAGCGCTGGCGCCAGGAAGGCGGGCCAGGCACCTGGGGGCTCCGCAGGCCTGGGCACCCCGGGAGCCCCAGCCCTACCCCCGCCGGGCCCTGCTCAGGGAGGTTCCTGTCCTTCCCCGAACCTATCAATAAACCTCCTGTTTTCTGGAACTCTGGTCTCACCACTGAATTCCTTCCCGCCAAAGACAAGCACCGAGGAGCCCCCACGGGTCCCTGGTCCGGCGGGCCCTATGGGCGCCGTGGCGACGCGGGCGTCTGGGGTGACCCCTGTGCAGCTTCCTGGGGGTGGGGTCAGAAGCTGCTGGGCCCCAGTGTCTGGGGGGCCAGCGAGGAGGCTCGCTGGGGGCGTCTTCCAGCCGGCCTCTCACCTCTCGGGGGGCGCAGCTCTTAAAAGCCGCGGCACCGAGGCCGACCGCGGGCGATTTTCCTTCGCTCCCAGGACGGCAAGAGATGAAGCCAGAGGGCCCCTCGCTCAGCGCGGGCGGTGCCCGCGGACCCCAGGGAGCCCCTCTTCGGGGCGCTGCACCCTCTGCCGCCCCTCCGGAAGACGCGCCTTTCCGGCCTCGCTGCTGCCCACGTCTGGACGGGCGGTGCCCGGCAGGGCGCGTCTGCGCCCGCGCCGAGAGGACGTCCACGTCGCCTGGCGGTATTTCTACAGCTGGAGGCGAACGCAGACAGGGTGAGTGCTTGATTTCTTTCCCACAGGCCTGCGTGCGCTGACCTCCTCACAGCCGGCCGCATCGCCGCGACATCCGACGGGGCGCCGGGGCGCTGCGCCAGTCACGCTGCCACGAGCGTCGGGGGTCCCGCCACAGCGGCCTCGCCCTGCCTGGCCCCACGCCCCGCCAGCAGCTCGCTTCGGGCACATCGCTGCCGTGGCCAAGGGCAGGCGGAAGGCGGCGGGGCGGGGCGTCTGGCCGGGGAGCGGCTTGGCACAGCGTGCCCAGGGGCCTGGCGGGACGACACGTGCCCTCGGGGCGCGGCGGCAGAGACTTCTCCGCGCCGCTCAGCTCGCGGCAGGTACGATCTCTCGGATCCGGGCGGCGGTCCCGAGTCACCCCACGCGCCTCCGCGGCCCTCGCCTCGGGGCAGAGCCCAGCGGGGTCCCCAGCCCCAGCATCACTTAACGTGCCAGACGTCAAAAGCGCGAGGCTTAAAGCGCCCTGGGCTCAGGCGCCAGCAGCACCGTCGCCGCCACCCGCGCCCCGGGAGATGCGGCCGCTGAGGTGTCACAGGGCCGTGGGCCGAGAGCGCGCGAGCCGCCGCCGCGGCCACCCCCCGAGCGCCGCCCGGCCCTTCCCTCCCAGCGCCGCGCGGGGAGGCGGGGCCCAGCGGCGCATGCGCGCGGCGCCGGCCAATCGGCGGGCGGGGCGGGGCTTCGGGCGCCGGGGCGGCGGGCGACTTCCGGCAACAGCGCGGCGGCGGCGGCGGCGGCGGCGGCGGCGCGGTCCAGGTGGGGCCGCGACGGCGCATCCGGTGGGCGCCGCGCTCCGGGCCGGGTGGGCGCCGGGGGCGGGCGCGCCGGGGGCGGGCGGGCGGTGCGCGGCGTCCCGGCCCGACCCGGCGGCGGCTGCCCGCGCGTGGGCCCGCGGCTCGGCGCCGAGCACCGCGAGTCGGCCCCGCTGCCCGGCCCGGCCGGCGCGCCGAGGGGCCGCTCCCCGCTAGGCCGCGGTCCTCCCGCCCGCGCGCTCGCGGCCAGAGCCGGGCCCGCCTTGCCCGCCGTGGGCGCTCGGGGCCGCGTCCCCGCGTCTCTGTCGCGCGTTCGCCGTTCCCGGGGCGCGCCTCGGGCCTCCCTCCGCCAGCCGGAGCGGCCCGGGCCGGGGCCGTCTGCCCCGCGAGCCTCCGCGCTCGGAGCCGCGTCGCGGGTGGTGCGCGGTCTCGGGGATCGTGTGGAGCGAGGCAGTAACAAGCCGATGCTTATCGAAGTCTCTGTCACGTCCTAGGACAAGGGGAATTACTTGCTTGCTCAAAATTTATAACGAAAAATACCGAAAGGGGGGAAATAAACTCCTCTTGCCAACCTTTGTTCTCGGAATGTGATGCTGCCTTATTATTTGCGTTGCAGTTTGTTATTTGTTTATAGCTAGTATAGGGCTAGCTTTTTTCCATTTTTACTGTTGTGACGATTAACTTAATAAGCTCAGTAAGTGCTGGTTAGTCCATGTCTGTTTCCTTTTCATCTAACTTAAAAACAAATGAACATGCGAACAGCCTCTTTAAAAATGTCTGTTTGCTTCCTGTCATGTTGCTTTACTATACATTTAGATGAGTGGTGACCTTAGATCATATATGGTGATCTGTGTAAGGTCAAAAATATCTTAAAAACTGCATTTTATGACACTTTAACAGACTGTTCAGAAATTGCTGGTATGCACAGAGTGTCGGAGCTTGAGCCCTAGACTGAGATCCATGAGTGTAAACCCCATTTCCACCTAACTTTTGCTTCAGTTTCTTCATCTATAAAATGGAGAATTTACCCTCTCAAATGGGGATGGTATATTCTGTCTTGTTGGAAAGTGCGAGCACCAAATGAGTGTGGTTTAGAGTAATACCTGAGTCATGTGAGGCTCGAATAAATGTTTGCCGTTATCATCATTATTTAACATAAAATTCTGCTTGAAGGAAAGACACTTCTCTTGTTTGCTCTGATTTTTCATGCCAGCAATTTCCATTAGCAAATAAGCTTCCCTGTTCTCTCATACTGCGCTCCACCTCAGGGCCTGCTGTGTGGAGAGTTTCAGGAAGGATTTGCAGTAGTCTGGGCCCAGATGCTCTTTGACATCAGTTGGCATCAGATGTGCATAAATGCACAGATTACAAGTGATTTTTCAACTGAGCGACCACAATTCAAATATTGCTCTTACACATTTGATAATTTTCAGGTGTGATTTCTAGTCTTTATTTTTGGGTTTTGAAATCCTCAAAACACGGGTAATTTTAATTAAAATAAGCCATGAAACCCTAACAATTCAGCTCTTTTAGCAGGACACATAAGTAAACTCCCCTCAGAAATCCCAGAAGTTTAGTAACGTTTCCTGCCTTGCTGGCTTAGATGCCTCAGATCAGGAGAGTTTGAAAATTTGAGAGTCAGCTTTCCCCAAGGGGACGCGCCTCTTATTTTTTCTTTTGTTTTCTGTACCGACACTGCTCCCAGAGCCGCACTTAGCTCATGAGCACACGTGTTGTCACGGTGAGAATAAGACTTCAGCGCTCCAGGAAGCATCATGTGACAAACCTGCGGGTGCCCGTCTACAGAGGCAAATAGTTTCTTCTGCGTTGAAAATAAAAAACGTGGGAATGGGCTGTTTTTCTTTCCATGGACTGTTTAATTGAACCCTCTCCCCGTGGAAATACACTTAACAGCCGAGAAGTTTAGGCCAAACTATATTAATTTCTCACGGTGTTGTGAAGTCAAAATGAATTAGTTGTAGAGTTTTGATAATTGTAAAAGAATTGATTAGCTTTCTGGAAACACCCAGCTCAGTCCTAACTTTACAGTGGAAACTGTAAGTGTAACTTACTTGTGAGTCCTGGACAGGCACAGTCAGTGGTAAGAGGGCACAGTGTCTAAAGAAATATGTGTCAGTTGAGTCTTTAAATCATTGTCTTAGCTGAAGATGACGCTTGTACGTGGGACAGTCAGCTGGGCCTGTGGCCTCAGTAGTGTTCTGCCGCCGCCTTCCGGTCAGGCCGACCCTCAGCACAGCCGGTTCACGCTGCTGCATAACTCGTAGTTGCTTAGGGAGTAAGTCCAGATCCCTCGATGGTCAGTGTTTTCTCTGGTCTGGCCTCTGGTCATCTGTCCAGCCCGCCCGCTGGCTTTCCTGGGCGCGTCTCCTCCGCCAAGCTGCTGGGCGTGGCGTCATGGCTGTCTCTGGGCCCCCTCCTGCGCCTGAGGGGCGCTCTCCTCGCCTGTGCATCCACCTGAGGCCTGGCCTGCTCACGGCCCAGCCAGCCCGGTCCCTGCAGGCCCGGACCATGTGCTTTCACTCTGCATCTCGCCGCTGCCCTCCGTGCCACTCCGCCAGGGTCACACCGCAGGAGCGCACGTGCGCGTGCTTGAGTGTGTTTTACATAAGTTTCCACATATCCTAGTGTGTTTTCACCTGTTCTGTTGTGGTTTTTTGCCTTTTCCTCGCTCCACTGTGGCGCTCCCCGGGAGGGACGCTGCACAGCTTCCACAGTCTGCGCTGGGCTCCTGCTTGGGTGCAGGTGGGCGGCTGCCGCTCGGTTCTTTTCAGACAGCGGATCCCAAGCGGGTGGTTTCTGCACGACATTGAGAAGCGCCTCGGCAGGGCCAGAAGTGGCCCTAGCAGATGAGTTTGGGTTTGTCCTGTGTATGTTTTATGAGGCTAAATTTGTCACTGAAGTTCATCTGCTGCATCATGGCACTTGCCTTCTTAAAGAATGTTCCCGGGCTTACCTCTGTGAAAGTCTTGCATTCAGGCGTGGGCGGCTGGCCGGCCCTTAGCGCCAAGGGTCCCTGATGGCGCGGCTCAGGCCGGTCAGCAAGCTCCTTGCTGCGAGGCAGAGCAAGGGGGAGGCTAACCCAGTGGCGCCGAGATTTAAGGCTTCTGTTGTTTAGATTCTTCACTGAGGTGATGCTGGATTACAGGGTAGTTCTCCGGGGTGGGGGGCTCCCCCGCTGCACTCACAGCGCACCTGGCGTCCACGCCCTCCCCCCGTGTCTTGTCCTGTGGGCAGCTGAACTGTCCCGGGTGAGTTTGTCTTTGTCAGACCCTTGCTCTGCTGTCTCCGTATTCCACATGTGAGTGACACCGTCTCGCGTTTTCCTTTCTCCTGCTGATCTCGCTGGGCCTCCCTTTCTGATGGGGGCCGGGGGGTGTGGCCCGGCCCGGGCCTGGTTCTTTCCTGGGCGCTGTGCGAGCCGGTCACGCAGGCTGCTCCGGGCCGTCTCCCAGAGCCAGGGTTTGTGTGTGGCGGGAAAGGTGTGTTCTGGCCGCGACGGGGCTGCCCTGAGGGTCTCTAGGAAGGGGCGGCCCCGGGCGGCCAGCAGCCGTGGACAGCAGAGCGCTCAGGGCCGCTGCATGGGCCCGGGCCTTCCCCTGGGTGGGAGTGTCCACCCCAGCCTGGGTTTTGTGCAATGTTTTAAGTACAGTCGGGAGTGGCGTCCGACCACTCCCATCTCTCCGTGCCGGCCGCGGGGCGGGGACGGGCGGCGCTGACCCCTACTCCTGCACCGTCTGGCTGCCGCGCCGCTGCCTCCAGGAGGGCAATCCCTTGACATTCGTTGCTTAAGACACACCCTTTCTCGTCCCCTGCCCCACCTCGCCAGCGCTGCCTTTCCAGCGTCTTCCCAAGTCGTATTTACCGCTGGGCTCTCCAACATCAGTGCCCTTGACTCCCTGGCGCCCTCGCCGCCCCAGCTGGCCCCGCCCCCGGCTTCTTTGGAGATTTTTAGAAGTTGTCACTAGACAACTGCTGTGGGCCTGCCCTCCCCCCGCCCCACACGCAGATGAGTCCGCGGCCGCAGGGCCCAGAGCTGACCGCCCCTCGCCTGGCTGCGGCCACTCCGGTCCAACCCCCTGCTCACAGTGGGGCCAGCACAGTCTCACTCGGCTGCGCTGTGCACGGCCCCAGTCCCTTCTGTTTTCCGGGATGGCCAGTCCCACCTCTCTCGGCACTGGCCAGTGTCTGCCAAGTGGACAGACCGCCCCCTGCCCTCCCCGGCTCACGTGTCTGGCAGCCGTGGTCGTCGGTGGGCGCGTGGACACACACTGGGTCGCGGACTGGGCTCTCCCATGGACGGCCGCCGGAGGCTGCTGCTGGTCCCACGCGTGCCCATTTCTCGCTTTTGAAGCCCCTTCGGGCCTCTCTGAGACAGTGCCTGGTGCGCGCCGGCCAGCGGCTGGGGCGGGCTCCGCTCCCCGCGTCCTCCCGGTCTGTGCTGTCAGAGGCCTTTGCCGGGGCCCACGGGCTCAGGACGCTCCTCTGGGCTCCGCTCCGAGCCTTCCCTGTCAGCGGGCCGGGGGCCTCGCACGTCCTCCGGAGCGGCCTGTGGCGCGGTCTGTGGAGACCCGCGCCGTGTCGGTCACTGGGTCTGGGTCTCCTCGTTGGCCTCGGCGCCCGCCTGTGGCCGGTGGTTGGCCGGCATCGCCGCCCACTTAGCAGAGCGTCCTTTCAACCCACTGACGTTCTCTCGGCTAGCGAGGCTCCCCAGGCTGAGGCTGGGGCAGCTCCGCCTGCTGTCTCTCCGCTGCCCGGCTGGGGCCGCCCCAGAGGCGGCGCCACCTTCCTCCCTGGCTGCTGACCTGTGTCTGATCCCCGCGTTGCTGAGTGCACGGGGGAGTCGGCGCGGCGGCGTGCAGCGCGGAGGGGGCGCGGGCGAGTGGGCGCGGGCGAGTGGACGCGGTAGCATCCAGCGCGGCCCAGCCTCGCCCTTGTGCGCGGGCCCCGCTTTCCAGCACGGCGCAGAGACCGCCTCCCATCCTGGGCCCAGGCCCTAAATCAGGGCACACGGGGCGGCCCCGGGCGCCTGGGTCCAGCCCACTCACCCACATGTCTAGTTCAGTTCCAAAGTCGTGTTTTTATTACTGTTGCTTTTCAATATACTTTAAAATCGGGAACTGTGACACCTCTTTCTCTTTTTTTCTCAGCATGGTCTTTCATGGTTTCTGTGTAACTTTCCATACTTTTTGTTCTATTTTATTGAAGATCATCATTGGGATTTTAAAGATTTATTTTTTTTTATTTATACATACAAGTTGGGGTACAGGCCAGAGGCGTGGGGCAGCGAGAGGGTTCACCAGAGACAGAGTGGGGAGCAGAACAGGCAGATCGACTGAAACACACTGCTGAGGGGAGCAGCGGGCGAGGCAGGAGAGGTCTGCCGCGCCATGTGGGATTCTCCCCGGCCGGGCGTCGAACTCGCATCGCCGCTGCCAACAGCTCCACAGCGCAGCACTTAACCGCTGCGCCACGGGGGAGGCCCTATCATTGGGATTTTAACGGGGATTACATTTATGTGTTTCTTTTGGTAAAACTCACTTTGACTCTACTTCTCCTCACCTGTGAACATGGACTCTCCATCCTTTCTGTTTTGTTCTGTGTCTTTTGATCGTGTCTTACAGTTTTCGTTGCATAAATCCTTTAGCTGCTTGGTGAGGTTGACTCTTCTTGATGTGACTGTAAATGGAATTGTTTTCTTTTACTTCCCATTTGTATATAAAATGCAACAGACTTTTGGGTGTTGATTTTGTAGCCCAACACGTTACTGTAGTCGTTGATGGTTCTGGTAGCTTCTGGTGGCGCCTTGAGGCTTGTGCTCACTGTCTGCACGTCCGCCCTCCCGTCTGGACTCTGTCTTCGGGCCGCGGGTCTCTGTCTGCTCATTTTAGTGTTTCCTGAGTCCTGCTGGGCTCCGGAGCTAAGGAGGGGGCAGCCGGCCGCAGCTGCAGAGAGGCCCCACGCAGGTGCAGGGGCGAGGGGCTGGGAGTGGGCGGGCAGGCCCTTCCTGGCGCCGGGAGCCCTTCAGGAAGCAGCTCCGCATAGCGTGTCGTGGCGAGTGGGTCTGGGGCCCACCTGGTCCTTTATAGCCTCCCAGACTGCGGGGTTGGGGCGCAGCGAGGGGGAGAGCCGGTGGGCAGCTCTGGCTGCAAAGGCTCTGGCGCAGTCCCATCGGCCTCGCTAAGTCATGGCTTTTACCCCACCCTAGGGCGGCGCTGCCCCGAGCAGAGCAGACCAGGCCTGCTGGCGCATCCCGAGCGAGCACCACCCCGCCAGCCAAGCCGCTGCCCTCGGCCCTGGTCCCGCCAGCTGCCAGCCGAAGTGCAAGGTCAGGGCCCCCTTCTGCCGACAGCCTGGGCCTGTTCTGGGAGGGGCAGACGGTCGAGCCAGCCCCCGGGCCCTGGGACAGACCACCGAGGCCACTGGGTGCCGGCCAGCTCCACCCAGGAAGGGCCTCTAGAGCCCCCTCTGCCCTCCTGCCGGCTCACCCTTAGCTCAGTGCCCGGGTCCTGCCTCCTCCCTCTGGGGCCTGCCCACCCACGGAGCCTGTCCACCGGGCCCTGCAGTGAAGACCCCTCAGGCTCTGCCACTCAGCACCAGGGGGGGCTCGGGCGGGTCCACCCCAGCCCTTGAGAGCCTGCTGCCCCCAACCGCTGTCCAGAACCACAGCCCCAGACAGCAGCAGTGGCTGGGTGGGCTGCAGCAGCGCGGACCCCTGGCCCCCACCTGAGGAGATCAGCCCGGGTCACCAGTGTGTCCGCAGAGTGTCCTTGGCGACCTTAGGACACTAAGAGACTTTACTCTTCACAACCAGCCAGTGAGGCCCCGGGTGAGACAGCTGTTGGCCGTGCTCTGACCGGACGCCCTCGCCGAACTATGCCCTTTCTGGGCCAAGACTGGAGGTCGCCGGGGTGGAGCTGGATCAAGACGGAGGACGGCTGGAAGCGGTGTGAGCCCTGGGGCGAGGGCCGTGGCCTGTGAGTCCTGGCGAGGCCCCGCCCCGCGCCGGTGCCCCACCCCCTTCCCGCCCCGCGCCCTGGCCCCTGGCCCCGCCCCATCTCGGCCAGGCCTCGGGTCCCCTTTCTTCCAGGGGCTTTGGAGAAGTGTCCATTCAGGCCCTTTCCTGGCGTTTTAATTGACTGGCTGTTAAAGGGTCTATTCATTTATAAATCAGGATTGGGGAGTTACGAAGTCAGTGGCAGTAAGAAGAAGCTGTGAGGTGGTGGGCGCCGTGGCGCGCTGGGGCGCACTGGGGCGGCGAGGACAGCGGCGCCGCGGCGCTCTGCGCCTGTCGGACTTCACTCTCGCACCGCGTGGTTTTCAGCAACTCTACTTACATTTTTTTACCTGACTGTAAGAGTCATTGCCAAAAAATCACGGCTTCTCCCATTTAAAATACTTTGCGAAAACATCAGTAAGTTAATAGTTCCCAGACGCAGCTGCGGCGAGCGCGCGGCCTGGCGCCGGCCCTGCGGTCCTCGGTGTGGACGCTGCCGGTGCTGCCGCCGCCGGCCACGCGCCTCCCGCCCGCGGCCTCGTTCCCGGAGCCGTTTCTGTGTCCTGGACGTGCTTGTGGACGCGGGCGAGAGCGCCCGCTCCGGGAGCCGGAGGCTGCGGACACGCGGACCGGACAGCGCGCAGCGAGTGTGGAGCCGTGGCCTTTGCCGTGCGCCTTGCTGCTGGCGACGGCGAGGAGCCTTGCAACGCTGTTTACATCGGTCTTGACTGCGACAGTCTTTGGGCAGGTGCCGCTGTTTCTGTTAAGAGCCGGGTCGGTGCGAGGGGCGCCCTCCGGGCTTCCTGTCGGAGAGGCTGCGGGGAAGACACGGTTCTGGGCCCTCGGAGCTGACAGTGCCGCCTGCGGTGCGCCTTGCTGGGGCAGCAGCCCCACTGCGTGCCTTAGTGCCGGCAGCGGCCAACGCACTGCGCGCCCTCGGCTGAACAGCCGCCTCCTGCGGCAAAAGCCGCCCGGTCCTCACCTCCGGGCTGGGAGCCTGTTTCCAGCGAGGAAGATGAAACGCTCCACCACACGAAGACTTTTTTGAAAAGAAAATGTGTTCAAGTTGCTGCCTTATTGCCTGTGGATTTAATGCTTTATTTCCAATGAAAAGGAGGGAAGGAAGAGGAAAAAGAATCCTTGGCGAAGCTTTTAATTGAGTGTATTTAAATGGGAAGATGAACGTTTTACTTCACCAGGCTTCAGTCAGTGTCTTAAGGAGTTGTTTGATGGATGCTAATTTGGTTAATAAGAAAATGTTACAGTGTCAGTGAAGCCTTTGAGAACAGAGATAACCTGAGTCTGTGTTTCTCAGCACCCCCGAGCCAGCCCGGCCATGTTTCCGAGCGTTTAGTGCTCTCTCTCCGATCTGTTCTAGTGAAGCCTTTTGAAGTCTGACACATGCCTGGCTGGGCTGCCAGATCCCAGGAGACCCGGAAACAGTCGGCCTTCCTGCTGGAGTGTTGCCAGAAGAACCAGGATACAGCTCAGAATTCTCAAAAAAATCTATTGACCTTGTCATTTCAAACCTATGATTTGAATCTTTGGAAAGTAACTTCTTGCTTTCAAATTTTAACGTGGTTTCCTTTTGGTCTCCTGAATTGCAACACATTTATTATCTTTTTTGTGGAAAAAAATTATCTCCCAGTGAAAATATTTTACTCTTTTTTTGTTTCAGTGTCTTGAATAGTGAAGATGAAGAAATATTCAACAATGAAGAGCATGAATTTGCATCCAAAAAAAGGAAAAAGGACCATTTTAGCAACAACGCGAACACTCAGTGTAAGAGAATTTTCACACTGCTATTTCCTGGGCGAGTGTGTCACGTGAAGCCTCTGACCGCGAGATAGGCGGACACGGGCTCCGAGTCACCGCCCTGAGTCCAGGGCGGGCCTGGCCTGCTGACCCATCCCCCTAGCTCTGAGTTCTCGTTAGTGAGATTTGAGAAAACAAACTTGTGCCAGCGAGGCCGCGGGCACAGCGCCACACCAGCCCCCCGCTGCGCCTCAGTGTTGTGCCGGGAGGGCAGGGCTGCTGGGGCTCGGGCTGCGGTGGCCACGGGGCTGCTGGCGGGGCCTTCTGCCCCAGCCCGGCCCTGCCCGGCGTCTCGTCTGCTGGCAGCGTGGGACCCGGCACATACAGATCTCATGGTCTCCGGCCTTTGGGGTTTCTTGAAAAGAGTTACTTTAATAAATACCATCTCAGGGAGCCTCCTTGGTGGCGCAGCAGTTGAGCGCTGCGCTGTGGAGCTGTCGGCAGCGGCGACGCGAGTTCGATGCCCGGCTGGGGAGATTCCCACAGGGCGCGGCAGACCTCTCCTGCCTCACCCGCTGCTCCCCTCAGCAGTGTGTTTCCGTCCATCTGCCTGTTCTGCTCCCCACTCTGTCTCTGGTGAACCCTCTCTGGCCTGTACCCCGGCTTGTATGCATTTTAAACAAACAAAAAATAAAAATAAATAAATACCATCTCAGGCAACAAAGGGATAGAACTTCCCTCTGGGACGTGAGACTCGGCCAACAGTGGGCGTGGACAAGGGACGCGGTCCCCACGGCGCTGCCGCGCTGGACTCTCCCTCAGGGCACTTCTCGTGGGAGGGCCTCGAGCTGCCCTCAGACGCCGCTGGCAGCGAGCAGCCTGGTGTGGCTGCGGGGGAGCTGCCGGCTGCGCCTCTGCAGCCACGAGGGCCCTGAAGGCCTTCGTCTTGGAAGGTCTCACCAGCTTTTAAAAACAAATTTAATTTTTTCTAGGTTTTTATCGTGAAAAATGGATCTATGTCCACAAGGAAAGCACAAAAGAAGTGAGTATCCTGTGGTCAGCGAGCTTGTTTCACACTGTACATGGAGAGTGGACGGTCATGCCCAGTCCCTCTGCATGTCAGCCCTGCAGCCGTCCTGCCGCGCACTCCGGCCCGAGCCCGGCTCGCAGGGAGGCCACTGCACGTCCACGCGGGCCGCACACGGGGCCTCGGCGGCGTGCTGGGCAGCACTGGCGGTGGAGCTGTGCGGGCCTGGGCACGGCGGCACCCCGCCCCCGAGTGGCGTCCACTGCAGGGCCCTGTGACCCAGCGTCCCGGCGCCCGGGGCAGCACGGGCACCACGAGCAGAGGGGCCCAGCCCCGGGGAGTAGACAAGAGGACGCCGGCCTGGCCGTGAAGGGTGCGTCCGGTCGGGCAGCAGTGACGGGCCTTGGTGCTCTCACCTCAGCCCCGAGCAGTCACGGCAAAGTGGCGCCCTGGGCAGCGCCTGCAGGGGTTCCGGGCTGGTGGGCGGCGCCCTAACCCGGGTGTCTCCCCAGAGGCACGGCTACTGCACGCTGGGCGAGGCCTTCAACCGCCTGGACTTCTCCAGCGCGATCCAGGACGTCCGGAGGTTCGACTATGTGGTCAGGGTAAGTGTTGCGTGCCAGCTGCTGGGGGGCTGAGGGGTATGGGGGCTGGGATGGAGCGTGGGGGACGTGGGGGTCTGTGTCGGAGGGCCTGGAAGTGGCTGAGATTGAGAGGCAACCACACACACAACCGCGGTTGTGGAGCCAGCCAGAGGGGCTGCCTGGAGGAGACCCCGTCCGCAGCGCTCCCGCAGGCCTCTCCCTGCGCTGCCCGTGGGCGCCCGCCCTCTCCGCCTCCTCTGGAGGAGGCCAGGCAAGCCCCCGGCACCCACAGAGCTGAGCCCTCTGGAGCCCCCTGTGCCGACAGCCCCAGAGAGACTGAATTGGCCACATTCGGGACAGACGGGCTGCCAGGCACACGCCCGAGAGCAGCCCACAGAGCTGCCGGGCCGGCCATTCTGGGCCGGCGGAGCTCTCCCAGCCTGGCCGCCAGGCATCGAAGGTGTTGCTGGGAGGACAGAGAACTGGGGCTCCGGGCACCGACCCTGAGGTTTAAGCAGCTCGTGTCCAGGGCTGCGAGGTGCCTGTGTGGCCAGTCCGGCTGGGGAGCTGGCTCCGGTGTTCCAGGTCCCAGGTCCCAGGTGGACGGTGGGGTCTGCTGGGCCGGCTCCGGCACCCCTGCGGCCTGTTCTCTCGTGCTGTCACCATCAGCCCCTGTGCTCCCGCTGGACCCCAGGCCTGGGGTCTCGCAGCCGCTGCCCGGCCCTGGTTCCTGTGAGGCAGTAGGCGGGTGCAAGACTGGCGGGCGGTCAGGGCGGGGGGCCTCGCTGCAGAGCTGCCGAGGGCCTGGGCGTGCTGGCCCTGCCAGCTTGCGCTGCTCGAAGCCCCGCCTGTGCCCCCCAAATGGGTAGGAAGCCCATCAGCACCCAAGTCCCTCAGGGCAGGCAGGGCTCCAGCAACTCCCCCCCTTTTTCCTTTTTTTAAAGATTTGCTTATGCATGCAAGCTGGGGTATAGGCCAGAGGGGTGGGGCGGCGAGAGGGTTCACCAGCGACAGAGTGGGGAGTAGCACAGGCAGATCATCGGAAACACACTGCCGAGGGGAGCAGCGGGGAGACAGGAGAGGTCTGCCACGCCCTGTGGGAAGCTCCCCCGCCGGGCGTCGAACTCGCGCCGCAGCTGCGGACAGCTCCACAGCGCAGCGCCCAACCGTTGCGCCACCGGGGAGGCCCAGCTGCCCCTTTTCTGTGCTCAGTCCTCTTCGCCTGTGGCCTTGCTGGGAGTGCAAAGGGGACGCACCTCCTGGAGACACCCCCGGTCTGCACCCCATCCACGGGCCCATGCTCCCCGCGGCACCCCCCCCCCCCGCCAGTGCTTGCTGTGTTTCTCTGCGTCTGCATGGTGTTGGGGTGCTGGGGCAGCAGCCCGGGGTCCCCGGCTGGGGGGCCCGCCCACTGCGGACCAGAAGTGCTGCTCTGGTGCTCGTGTCCATGGGCAGATCTTGTCCCCTGCCCGGTCTGGCTCAGCAGCAGAGGCGTGTGGCTGCACTGCAGGGCCAGCCGCAGGGAGGAGGCGCTGAGCGATGAGCTCGGCACGTTTGGGGGCCTGAGGACCCGTGGGGGAGACGGTCCTACCTGCTGTGTCATTCGGAGCTGCAGTCCAAACGGGCAGCCTTCTGGTCCCTGCCTGAAGGCGCGGGCAGTGGGCGGGGCGGGAGGCAGAAAGTCTGATCGAGGTGGCGGCAGGTGCAAGCCACAGTCGTGCCCAGGGACCCGCCGGGGCGCCGCGGCCAGGGGTCCAGAGTGGCGGCTGAGGGCCGAGCAGGTGCTTCTGGGGGGTGGTCCTCAGTCTGCTGGCCCGAGTCTAGGGCCAGGATGGGGGTCGCCGGGTGGACCCGCAGGTGGGGCAGCCCAGTAACGACGCAGAGGGCTGCAGGGCGGGCGAGGGGGACGCGAGGGGCTGGTGAGAACGGGAGTAGCCGAGTTCCAAAGGGTCAGAGGAGCCGGGCAGACATACGAGCAGGCGGCGCTTTGTCACCGCCCTCCTCCGGACAGCGGCCAGCGAGAGCTGCCTTGGGGGCGCCTGCGGGCAGAGGCCCTGGACCCACCTGTGAGCGAGCCGGGGCAGCCCACGGCCAGGTCGGGCCTGGGCACCAGCCGCGGGGCTGGGGCTGGCAGCAGTCAGCTGCGGCCTGGCCTGGGCCTCCTGGCACTGCTGGTCGCGACCGAGGTCGCGCTCACCAAGGGATGACCGCTCAGCTCTCCTCTTTCTTTTGAAGCTGTTGCAACTCATTGCCAAATCCCAGCTCACATCGCTGAGCGGCGTGGCACAGAAGAACTACTTCAACATTTTGGATAAGATCGTTCAGAAAGGTGAGGCGACTACAGTTGCAGTCGTCGAAATCAACTGCAAATTGGTGCAGGGTGGACTTTCCCTTTACTTTCTCCTATTTAAGGGCGAAGGCCGGGCCCCCTGACACAGGGGTGCCCTCCGCCACAGCCCCGGTTTCCAGGGTGCGCGTCTCCAGCACGGCTGGAGCACCCGGGTCAGGGTGCGGCTCGGCCTCCGCCGCAGCCAGCCCGCGCTTACCTGGCCATTAGTCAGCGGTTAGCCCGCGCCGGGAGCTCGCCAGCCTGCAGCGCCGCGGCCCCTCCCCGGCGTCAGCCCGTGAAGGGAACGGCACAGTCTGGGGCCAAGCTGTGGACGCCAGGGAAGCCCTTCCGGCCCGCGGCCTCTGTCTAGTACGCCCTGGCCAGAGCCTGTGCCCCCTTCCAGAGGGTGCAGTTCAGGCCGCTGCCTCCCCTCTCCCTCCCCACAGCCAGGACCCAGGGCGAGGCCCCGCCCCTGGCCCCCGCCCAGCCGAGTCTGGCTGGCACCTAGGCCCCCGCAGGGCCCCCCCACTCCCCCCGCCGCGCTGCGTGTGCGCCCCCAGGCGCAGCAGCCCGCGTGGTCGCCAGCTTTGTCCCTGGTCAGGGGCGCTGGGGCCACCGAGCTTCTGTCGGTTTCAGTGCTCGCCGACCACCAGAACCCGCGCCTGGTCAAGGGCCTGCTGCGCGACCTGAGCGCCACCCTGTGCCTGCTCCTCCGGGGCGTGGGCAGGTCCGTGCTGGTGGGCAGCGTGGACGTCTGGGGCTGCCGGCTGGAGGCCGTCCTCGCCTGGCAGCAGCAGCTGCAGAGTCTGCAGATGACCGAGGTGGGCTCCGGCCGTGGGTCGCAGGGGTCCGCGGCGTCCGGGTGGGTCAGGGCCAGAGTGGTGACAGGCACGGCGCTCTCAGGACAGCGGGTGGGCCCTGCGGGTGCTCGGTGGGGAGCCGAGGCCTCTCGAGGGAGTGGCGCTGCAGGCTGGGGTGGCGCCCGCTGCGCTCGAGCGCGCCCCGTGCCACCTCTCTGCGCGCTCGCTGCCCGCCCGCCCGCCGCGGGCCCGGGCTAGCGGGGGAGGGGCCGAGCGTGTCAGCCGCCTTGGCGCTGTCGTTGATTCGGGTCACTCCGACAGAAGGACGCTCACGCCAGCGGCCCCGGGGAGTGCCTGGCTGTGCCTCCGCCTCCCTCCTAAGTAAGAACCCGCAGACAGAGCCGGGCGCCCCAGTGACCGTGGGTCAGAGTTCGCACTGGCGAGGCCCACGCCAGCGAGCTGCCTCAGAAGTGACCCCTCGGCTGCTGGCCATTTGGAAGGTGGGCCGGGCCAGCGAGGGGTGCCTGACCGTCTAAAAGGCAGTCTCGGGAGGCGCTGCGGCCCGACGCGCGCCGCGGACACACTGGGTGCCGCCCAGCCCGCCCTGCCCCCGGCTCGGCCAGCGCGGTGCCCTCACCAGGCCCTCCCCCAGCAGCAGGTGAGCACGGGCCTGACGCTCAGCGACCTCCCCCTGCACACGCTCAACGACATCCTGTACCGGCTCTCGGACGGCTGGGACGTGGTCACGCTGGGACAGGTGAGCCCCACGCTGCACGCGCTCAGCGAGGACCGGCGGCTGTGGAAGACGCTGTGCCAGTACCACTTCGCGGAGCAGCAGGTGGGGGCCGAGCGGCCGGGCGAGGGGGCGGGGCCGGGGGCGGGGCCGCGGGCCGGGGGCGGGGCCGCGGGGGCGGGGCGGGGGGGGCTGGGCCCTGGCTCTCCTGTGGCCTCCTAACTTGCTGTTGGCGGTCAGAGAACGGGATTCTAGAAACGCCCACATCGCAGTGGCAAGCCCCTTGCCCCTGTCCTGACATCCGGCTTATGGCCTCCGCACCACAATTTAAGGGGCGCATCCTCTCATGCTTCGAAGGCCCCCCTTGGCCGGGCAGTGCTGTCCGGGGCAAGCTCACTGCCCACCCACGGCCTGCAGGCCCGTGCAGGAGGCCTGCCCACCGGGGAGGTCACGGTATTGCACACGCCCTCTGTGGCGTGGCTGAAATTGCGGGGTGCCATGTGCACACCACAGAGGGGATGCCCTCTGCCCTGGCCGAGGGCCCCTGGGCCCTGAGGGGTGGGGCCTGGGCGGAGCAGCCAGAACGGCGTGGACCCTGCTTGTCCTTCGGTGAGTGCGGCCTCGGAAGGCCAGCAGCGGGGGCAGGCCTCTGGCAGGGTGGGCCAGCGACTCAGGCGGAAGCTCGGCTCGGGTTAGACGGGGAGTGGGGTTCGGGGCGCCCCTCCAGCTCCCGTGGGCAGAAGTGGCTGGGCGCCGGCCAGGGAGGGTGAGGGCTGGGAGGGACGGGCAGCGGCCGGACGCAGAAGCTGGACCAGAACCGGGAAGGGGTCAGGGGCCTGGGGCAGCGGAACTTTGGGCCACGGTGCGTGGTCCAGACCTGGGCGGTCAGGCTTGCCCACTGGCCGCCCACTCACCAGGTCTGACCCACTTCACCTTCAGGTCGTGTCTGGGGAAGGCGGGTGCCCGTGAGCTGCGCGGAGCGCCTGTGCTGCGTGACGAGAATCACCTCGATTCTGAGCAGAGTCTGTTTCTGTCCAGTTCTGTAGACATTTGATCCTTTCAGAAAAGGGCCACATCGAGTGGAAGCTGATGTACTTCGTGCTGCGGAAGCGCTACCCGCCCCGCGAGCAGTACGGGGACACGCTGCACTTCTGCCGGCACTGCAGCCTCCTCTTCTGGAAGGTGGGGACCCGGGAGCTTCCGGGGATGGACGGGTGTGCCGCACTGGCCGCTGGGCCCGGGAACAGGTCTTGGGAAGCAGAGTGTGGCCTTGCGGTGCGGACCGGCTGCTCGGGCAGACCCCGTGAAGGTGCGTCTGCGCCCGAGGGACCTGGGGCCGCGGGCCCAGGCCTGTGCAGACCCCCAGCCCCCCGGCAGCTGTGGGCTCGGCTCCGGCTTGTCCCCAGAGTCGTCCCCAGCGCGGCCCCGGGGAAGCCCCAGATCAGAGCATCGTGGTTTTCTCCACGTCTGATCAGAAGTGAGCGCAGCGCCCCGTCCCTGCAGGCCCTGCCCTTCGGCACGACGCCTGCGCATCCCCTCCGCAGCCCAGGCCACCCCGCAGCGGCAGCACTGCCCCCCAGCTCCCTGGAGGCCGAAGGTGCCTGCTGTGAGCTTGCACCGGCCGCCTCCCCTGCGCGGACAGCCCCGTGAGCTCTGGCCTCTCAGACCCCAGGGGCTGGACAGGCGTCTCTGCCCCCGCGACCCGGCCTTGGCTGCCAGGGCAGTGGGCACAGCGGCCCGTACCCACAACGCGAAGCCTCAGCCAGAGCTGGCCGTGCTGCACCGGAGACGGTCACTGGCCGGTGGGGCCCCCATGGGCAGCCTGAGCCGGGCGGGACCACGTGGGCAGAGGCATCCCGGCCAGACCCCCGGCGAGAGGGGCCGGCTTCAAACGCCGCCGCGCACTCAGCACCGAGGGTGCTCGGAGCGGCGCTGCCCGTCCAGAGCCACGGAGGGTCGAGTGGCACCTTGCGCTGCCCGCCGGTGTCCGAGAGTGGACTGGCCGCCCGCAGGCAGTCGCCCTTCTGGGCCCAGGGCTGGGGGTGTGGGTGGGGCCTGGCCCAGCCGTCCTGCCTGGTGGTGCCGGTGCTTTTCGCGGATGACCCGTGTCCCCCTGCGGCAGCCTGACCGCTGACCCTCCTCCTTCTCTCCCCTGCTCTCCTCCCGGCTCCCCGCGTCTCAGGACTGCCGCCTTGCTCTGTTCCTCAAGGTACTTGCATGCTCCCCCACAGCGGGGCGCCCCACGCCCCAGTTCTCTGCACGCTCAGCCAGCCGGGCGTCTGACGCCTGCTTTCCTTCTGCCGCCTCCCTTGGCCTGGACTCCGGCTCCCCGGGACTGATGGGGCCCGGCCCAGCGGGCAGGACCAGCTCCGGGCGGCCGCAGGCCTCTGCTGGACGCTGCCCGGGCCGAGCAGCGGGCCCCGGAAGGGCCCTGTGACCCTGCCCTCTCCCGCAGGACTCGGGACACCCCTGCACGGCCGCCGACCCCGCCGGCTGCTTCACGCCTGTGTCCCCGCAGCACTTCATCGACCTCTTCAAGTTCTGAGGCCTGTGCCCCTGGGGGGCGCCCCAGGCCTGGCCCCTGCCCGTGGGAGCCGCACCCCGCCGAGTTTGGAGGCCGCCCCGACTTTGCGAGCGCGCGGCGGGCAGCTGGGGGCACGGCCCCGAGGCTGGATTCTGCCTCGCGCTGGACTGGCCGCGGCGAGTGGGCGCCTGTCCGCGCCTGCCCCGGGCTGGTCGTGGGGCAGGGCACAGACTGGCCTTGTAAATACAATATTTATTTTTCTTAAAATGTATTTTAACTGCATTGTTGTGTCCGCGCGAGCAAACCCCAGCGCTCCCTGACGGGCGCACCTGCACCAGCCGCACAGGGCGCTGGCCCAGGAGCAGCTGGGCCTCGTCCCTGACTGGCCGCCCGCCGAGGGGCGGTGGCACTTCATCAGCCTTTAAGAGTATCTGCAGAATAATGCATGTCCGTTTTAGAAAATTTTGAAAATAAAGGTTAATAAAAAACAACTCGGCCATGCTACTGCCCCCTAGGGCGTGGGGTCCTCTCAGGCGCGGGGTCCCCGGGGTGCAGGGTCCCTTGGAGCTGGGAGCTGTTGTGACAGAGGGGGGCGTGGCGGCGAGGTGCGGCAGGGGCGGGGATGGGGGGGCGGGCCGAGGGGGGCGGCAGGAGCCTCAACCCAGCGGGGAGCGCGTGGCCAACGCCTCCTGTAGGGGCCTTCTGCTCTGCGCGGACTTGGCCTCTTTCTCGATGGAGCCGCCGCTGAGCCGCCCACCTGCCAGGCTGCTGTCTCGGACCACGCCTGGGGACAGTGGGGCCGAGACGGCCACCCCAGGCGTGGAGCGGAGGGGTCGCTGGGGTGTGCCCCTCCCAGCGGACACCCGCCCGCAGGCACGGGGCCGCTTGCGCTGCTGCGCCGCCCAGCCTGGGTTCCGTGGGCCGCAGCGTGGACAGGTCCGTGGGTGAGAGCCCGGGGCGGCTCCACTGGGGGCAGGCGGCTTGTGGGGGCGAGGGGGCGGCGGGTCCACACCCCTCTCCCGTGTGGTGAGCGCCCAGGACACGCTCTGGATGTGGCCGCGTGCCAGCGGCTCCCAGCCCCCAGACGGCGGGCTGCAGGCCTGTCCAGGCAGGTTCGCCGAAGCCCAGTTCTCTGACCATTTGCTGAAGTGGTCTCACCTGGTCGTCAGTGGCTTTAAACAGTAAGCACGGGGATGTCGGGAGGGCAGGCCCTGAGGGCAGGCCAGGGGCTGTGGCGGTGCAGCAGCCTGGCCTGACTGAGGGGACAGCCGGGCAGCCCCCGGTGCCGATGCAGAGACAGCCTGGCGAGGGTGAGCCGGCGTGGGCTGAGCTGGGCTGTTCCGAAGGTCGCAGCGCAGATGAGTCGCGGCCGCCACCCGTGGCCGCAGCTGCTGAGTCCTCACTCCCCAGGCCCAGCCTTGCAGACCTGGTCCAGGGGCGGAAGTCCATCAGCTGCCAGTAGTGGCTGGCTCGGGCTTTGGGAGCAGAGGCTGCGGGGAGCCCTCCCAGGGTGCGCACCCCACGGCCCCAGGCAGGCGGGGCTCCCCCCTCGGTCATTTTTCAGAGGCTCCTGGTACAGCCAGCGCGGGTGTCGAGCCTCACCAGGGGAATGGCTGGCGCCCCGGCCACCCAGCAGGTTTTTCCGTGCTGAGCCCATCACCCTGGACTGCCCGTGGGGCTAGGGCCCTGCTGGTCAGGAGTGGCCGGTCAGCCCAGGCCCCGCTCCCAGGTAGAGGGGACTGGGAACCGGAGAGAGCAGCGGCTCCAGGGAGCCGGCCGTGGAGGGCCTTGGGCACACCAAGGGAGAGGCTGACCGCTCTGGGTGGCGGCAGCGGGCCAGCCCCTCACGCCACAGCGAGGGGCTGCCCAAGCACTGCAAGGGAGGATAGGGCCGCAGGCCAATGGACAGATCATTGGAGAAGTAGGGAGGGTCCAAGCCGGTGACGGCCCGAGAAGGGTCCTCGGCGTCGCGGGGAGCCCAGGAGAGGTGTCCAGCAGCATGTCCCGTGGCCCCGCCTGACCGGGCCCAGCCAGAAGCCCAGACGCAGTGGCAGCCACCCCGGGGCACAGGCCCGGCCTCCTAGCTGCTCTCCAGGCCCTGCAAGCCCCTGCACGGCGCTCAGGTGGCTGAAGCTGCACCTCACAGTCCTGCCGTCTGCTGAGATGACAGCGCCCCCTCCTGGCCACGGGGCCTGGGGCCACGCAGCAGGACCCCAGGGGACTAGGCAGCCTGCCCCCAAGGGCCTGGAGGCTGCCTGCATCCCCGGGGGCCAGGAGCACACGGAGGCTGAGCGTCTCTCCAGAGTAGGCACTGAGGGCCTGGTCTGCTGGGCGGACCTCCTGAGCCCACGGGAGGGTGAGTCTGGGCAGGACGCAGTGACCCTGGGCAGCGCGGGGCCAGCGGGCTGCGCTCCGAGTTCAAGGCCCACAGCGCAGCGGCCCTGGGGCCCTCAGCTGCGCGGGGAAGCAGGACCCGGCCGGGCGCGGAGAAGGACCCACACGGGAACGGGCTGACGCTGGTCGTTCATTCACGGGAAGGTCTGCAGGTGCTGCCCGCGTTTTACTGTCGAGAAGCGTGTCATTCCTGAAGTCGTCGCCACAGGCGCCGCCGCAGGCAGCCAAACCCGGCCGCACGCAAGAGCTGCGCGCGACTCGAGGTCACTGCGGTACATTAAATTCCATCAAGAAAAATGCTTTTCTCCCAAAGCACACCAGGAAATGTATGAAAAGCCACAGCTGTTTCCATTTAATCAGATACAACAGAAGAAAACTCATTTTTCAGTCATCTTTGTGGAAAAGGGAAACGGGATAGCCCGTTCCAGTCCCACGGCCCGGAGACAACGGCGGGGCCGGGACCAGCGCGCGCCCCCGGGGCCCCGACACTGGCCCGCAGAGCCAGCAGAGCCACCCTCGCCCTGGGGCCACTCAAGGCGCGCCCGCAGAGGCCCAGACATCAGTGAAGGCCCCGCCTGGCGGGTGCAGAGGAAGGCGAGGGCGGGCGGACGGACTGACAGACAGACAGACAGCGGGCTCGCTGGGCGGGGCTCGGCCCTCCACCCGCGGAAGCGCCCGCAGACAGCAGGGGCGCAGCGCCCGCGGGGCAGAGGGGAGGCACTTCGGCGTTCCATGTCCGGCCCTGACTCCACGAGCCAGTTCCCCAGGTTACTAAAATCAACTCCCACTTTGTAGCATCCTTTAATCTGTAATCAAAGGCTAATTTTAGAAGAAAATAAAGATCTGAAGAAGTAAAAATGAAACTTGAAATAAGCGTCGTGTCGCCGGCCGAGGCGGGAGGCGCCTGCCCGCACCCTCCGCGCTGCGGTGGACGCGCCTCGCTCTGGCTGTCAGCCTCGGGCGCGGTGGGGGCGCCGGCATCTTGGGGCGCCCCCCAGCGGCGTGACCACGGCCCGGACGTCCCACCCTACGGTGGCCGAGCGGCCAGTCCCTGCCGGTCCTCCGAAGGCTCAGCTTGCCAGGGCGTCTCCAGACTCAGCGCGCGAGGAGGGACATCCAGGCGGGGGCGCGGCCAGGCCCCGCTCTCCACTGTGGGCCCGGCCCTCCCACTGTACCCGCCGCCGCGGGTCCGCCAGGACGCAGGAGCCGCAGCCAGGCCCGGCCGGCGGGGCGGGCAGGCGGGGCCGCCCGCTCACTCCAGCTCCTTCCAGCTCTCGCCCAGGTGGCCCTGCCGGCGGATGCTCACCAGCCGCCCGGCGGAGCGCAGCGCCCACCGGCCCCCGGACCCCGCCAGGCCGCTGTTCTTGGCGGAGCCCTTCTCCCCGTCCTCCCGGCCCGGCTGGGCGTCCCCTCGGGCCAGCGGCGGCCCCCAGCCTTCCCCCTCGCCCGGCCTCTTGGGGGGCACGTTCTGCTTCATGTCCCAAACTCCAGATTTCTTCTCTGCCTTCAACTCCTCTTTTAAGCGCAAGGTGGCCCTAGGAGACGAGAGAGTTAAGTGTTGGTGGCCCTGTCAGGGCCTCACGAATGGTTTTTGAAACAAAATTCTACATCCAGAAAGCAGAGAGCGATGCGTGGACGCGTTTACACCGCAGACTCTGTGGCTTTCGGCCAACAGCCACTGACGCAGAGCCCAGGCCCAGCCGGTGGGGCGGCAGCGAGGGGAACGGACAGGCCGACAGCACCCCGGTCCCCCAGCCAGCACCGGTGGGGAACTTGCAAGCAAACTGAGACTCGTGGCTCGGAGCAGCGCCTGGGAACCGCCCTCGCACCTCAGGGGCCCCACCGACGCCCAAGCACCCTGGGGGCAGCACTCGGGGCGCCACGAGGCCTTTAGGGAGCCTGTGTACCCACCTCCGGTGCACTTCCACCTTCCGCGACTCGGAGAGCCGGCAGCTGGAGCGGGCTCAGGCTCGGTTTCCGTGGCCCCTGCCCGGGCACCCAGCCTGAAGGGCTCCCCTAACCTGGGCCTCCTGCGCTGGCCCCAGAACCGCCCTCCACCTGTCCACGGCGCTCCGAGCACCGGCTGCCCTCTGGCCCCACAGCCGCTTTCCCGTCGGCCCTGGGGCACCTGCTGAGCTGTGAGGCACTGGGGTCTGATGACTCTGCTTTCCTGCAAGGACAGGCGGTGCACCCAGCTTGGCCAGCCCCGCCCCGGCCCCGGCCCCGCCCCCGGCCCGGCACTCACTCCCTCGACTTGGGGAGGTGGCATCTCTCCAGCAGGTGCTGTTCGTCGTCTTTACTAAACAGCGACGTCACTTCTTTCCAGCCTCGGAAACCTGCTCCCGGAGCCTGGAAAGGTCATAAGGAGGATCAAGCCCACGGAGGGCAGGCGGCTGGGCCTGGCCGCGCCGAGGAGAAATCCCCGTGCTCTGTTCCAAGACACGGGATTTTGGACGTCTTCTTCCGTAACCAAGACACACTTGAAAATGAATGCAGGTCTTAGACTGAAAGAATAGGAAGGGACTGACTACAGGACGAACCTTCCGCAGCCCCACTGTGCGTGCCTGCCCGTGGCCAGAAGCCCAGACCACTCACGAGGGCTCCTCCTCCTTTGGGGGGCACCCCATGGGGCAGACCTTGCATTTTAACACTTTGTGTGCCAGCTATTTTCTGTGCCACCGCATGAATGGTATAAGCATTCAATAAAATACACACAGCTCCTGAACTACTGGATATATTTTAATGACATTTTAAATGCATAGAGATTAAAGCTTCTAGACTGAGTACAATCAAAGAAATAGCTCCTAATAGTTCCAAATAAATCCACCGTGGCGTGAAAAACCGGAGACTAGATGAACACGTGAATACGTGAATACGTGAGCGGACCACAAAGTGTTAAAGTACTTTGAAATGTTAAAAATGCAACACAAAGAGGGCCTCCCTGGTGGCCCAACGGGTTAAGCACAGCACTATGAAGCTGTCCGCAGCCACTGCAGCACGAGTTCGATCCCCAGCCAGGGAGCTTCCCACAGGGCGCAGCAGACCCCTCCTGTCTCCCCGCTGCCCCCTCAGCAGTGTGTTTCAGTGGATCCGCCTGCTCTGCTCCCCACTCTGTGTCTGGGAGTCCTCTCACCCCCCACCTCTGCCCTGAACCCCAGCTCTTGTACGCATAAATAAATAAATCTTTTTTAAAAAATGCAACACGCAGGCAAGCCAGAGCAGCCCAGGGGCCTCTGCGTGGGCAGCGCTGGGGGGCAGTGGCCCCCGTGGCCCCGGAGACTTGGGGTCCTGCCATGGTCACCGGCGGGTGACTCGGACTCGCCAGTCACTAAAGTGGACTGAAGACTCGGGGAAAGGCCAGAAACCAGGAAACAGAGAAGACAGGTCAAAGCCGCGGGACTGGCCTCAGTGACCACTTTGGGGAATGGAGTCCCGCAGCCAGGAGAACACAGCAAAGGACAGACCGGAAGCGCCTGAGCAGCGCAAGACCCGTCGTCAAACCAAGACGCCCGCCTGTGACAGGCCAGGCCAGCGCTGCACCCGAAGGGCCAGTCTCCAAGGCGGCAGCCTCAGATGCTGGACAGAGCTGACCGGACCCCTCCTGAGAATCGCTGACGCCCACAGGGGGAGGAAATGCCGGCAGCACCAGACACTAGAGCCTCGCAGGGCAGGCCCCAGAGAGACCACCTCACCCCCAGACCGTGGCAGCATCAGAAGACCAGAAACAGCAGCGCTGGGAGGGCGCGGGGATGGGCTGGCCGGGGTGGGCGAGTGGGGGGGGCCCCAGCCAGCGAGAGCAGGCTTGGGGAGCGGGGGCGCAAGGGGAGTGAGGGCGCAGGGAGGGGTGCCTCCCGCTGCGGGGAGTAGGGGGCACATCCAGTGGAAAGCTGCGTGGAGATTCCGCAAGATATTAAAATAGACCCACCACGTGACCCAGCAGGTCCTCTGCTCTGCGTCTGCGAAGAGCAAACTGCCCATGCGCAGGGGCGCGCGCTGTCAGGGGGCGCCTGTGTGCTCCCCGCGCACGCCTCCCCCAGGGCGCCGACTGAGACGGGACTGGAGCCCCGTCAGACCAGGAGGGGTTTCCCAACGGAAGCCGGCGGGCCAGGCCCACTCAGGTAGCGGGCAGAGGCTCCCGGCCGCTGAGCGGACCCCATAAAGCACGCGGCAGCGGCGGCGGCGTGACACTCAGGGGTGAGGTCGCGGGGCAGGTCACGGTGAGGTCGGAGGCCCCGAGACTGTGGGGTGGCCGCGCCCCATCTGCAGGCTGCAGCCACCCTGGGCCGGGGCGCACCCCGCAGCATGCTGCCAGTCAGTCCGACCCTACCCGACACCTGACCGGCAGGCGGGGCTCTGGACCCCAGACCTGCCCTGGGGCCGGTGTCCGGCGGGATGGAGACCAGCGCCCTCTCGCGTGACTGACAAGTGTTTCCAGTCTTCACGGAGGAGCTCGGGGATGTTTGGGGGCCAGAAGTTAGCCACAGAGGCGGCTCAGGTTTGCACCAACCAGCCCATGGCCAGTGGGCCCGGCCCCGTCGGTGCCATCCGCGCTGCTGGTGTCCCGCCGACTGGGACCACCACGCCGGCAGCTTCTCTCCTGTTCTAGAGAACTGGAAAACCCGTCCCGGGGCAGAAGCACAATTCACTCATTGCCAACTGGAATCGAAAATGCAAAGACGTTTTTTCTAGAAAAGTTTCAAACTTAACCTGCTGACAGAAGCCAGTGGATCCCTAAAACGCCTGAGTATCCCCGCAGCCCCAGCGCAGGTCTTAAAGGATGCACTGCGGCCAAGAAACCGACGGAGGTGGGTCAGGCGGGGTAGGTAAGCGGAGACTGCGGGGGGCCGGGGGCGGGGCGGGGGCGGGGCCTGGGGGCGGGGCGGCCGCTTCCCCCGAGTTGAAGCCCATGTACTGGCAGGTAAGTGCAGCTGACTGCACTACTCATTTGAGGCCTCAGATTCCAAACTTATTAGGACCTAACACGAGCTTTTCATTCTGTAAAAAAAAATTAACACAGGTCATAGCTGTGTGACCTGATTTTCCAGAAAATCAGACTCGCCACCTAGGACTGCAAACGACATTCCTTCTAGAAGTCCAGCCCAGCGGCTCCCTGGGGCCCGGGGCGGTCGCGGGCGCAGAGACCCTCACACCCTTCTCGCGGTTAACCCCAGTTCGCTAGACTCTAGCTATCTGGGGACGGAAGGGGGCGGGGGCACGCTGAACCTCCCACGCAGTTGTACTGGGACCCTGACGCGGCCACTGCGGTATCAATGATCCCTGCACGGCTAGAAAGGGGCAAAGGTGACGGACCCATAAAACAGGAGAAAATGGGCGGGAGCGCAGCGCCCTAGGGGTCGGGCACCCGCGGTGGCGCTGAGTCTTGTACCCACCTTTCCTCACCTTGGAAACTTTCCAAAATAAAACGGAGGTGCAGGTTTTGGATGGATTCACTAGGAGAAACGGAAACTGAACGCAAGGAAGGTCAGTCAAAAATTTTCGAGGGTCCGCTCGGGAACGGTCTGCCCCTGGCACGGGGATCACGGTCCGAAGGACGCGGCAGCAACGCTCCCCCGTCCCGGCAGCAGGTGCCTCTCAAGGCAGCCGCGATCAAACCCGTTTCCCTGAGCGGGGAAGGGCTTTAACTCCTGCCAATGGCCGGAGTGGAGGCGCCTCGGCCCCTGCGGGAAGCTCCTTCCGCTGCGCCGGCGCCCAGGACCCTCGCGGTCGCCCCCACCGCAGCGCGTCTCCGGAACTACAGCCGGACTCTTACCACGTCGTCATTTTTTGTTAAAAAAGCTGAATTTGTGACCTACTTTCACTGCACTGCGTCAGAAAGGGGGAGGGGGCCTGTGTCGGAAGGGGACTCACCTGGGATCCTTTTTAATCAAAAAATTCTAAACATTCCGCGCATAGCGCCGCACCTCCGGGCCCTTGCCCGCGGGCTCTCCGCAAAGGGGCCCCTGGGGGCGAAGGAGGGAAACGGTCCTGTCCACACCGGCGCCCGCCCGCTCAGCGGGCTGCCCGGGTCACCGCGAGCCCCCAACCCACCGGCCGCCCGGGGCTGCACGCGCCCTGCCGGCGCGTGGACCGGGGTGCGGTGCCCACCAACCAAGCGGGTCCGCAGGGCTCGGGACAAGCACCGGGGTCTCAATCGGCCGCGCAGCCCGGCCCTACCCGGCGCCCCCCTCCTGCACCCCGACCTGCGCGGCCGGCTCACCTGCGCGCGTCACGCCGGGTGCACCTCACGCTGCGCACCCCCTGCCTCGCAGCCCCGCTCACCTGCGCGCCCCGGACTCCGGCATGTCGCACCCCCAGTGCACGCCTCACCTGAGCGCCCCTTACCTGCGCAGCGGGGGCGGCTGGCAGTGCCCCGCGCAAGTCCTCCTCCTCCAGGGGGTCGTCCTGGACTACCCGGTTGCGGCCGAGCTTCCACATGCTCGGGGGCGGCCTCCAGCCTCCGGCGTCCGTGCCCGTCCCTCCTTGACCGGCCCGCAGCGCCCGGACTCTCGGCCTGCGGCTCTGTGGGACCCGGACGCGGCGACTGGGGCGGGCGGCGGAGGCGGCCACCCCTCCACCGGCCCCCGCCGCCCCCGCCCACCCTGACCCCGCCCCGGCAGCCCCCGGTCCCCCCCACCGCGCCCGCGCCCCGCCTCGGCCCGCCCGGAACCCACCCGACCCCATGCGCACCAGGCCCGCCCCAAGAGGCCGCCCCTCCCCCGACGCGCCCGGGGCCGCCCACCTCCGCCGCTCGACCCTGCCCCCGGCCCTCACCCCGACCGGGACCCTCAACCCCGGGCCCCCACCTCGACGGGGCCGACCCCATCCCTGGGCCCCTCACCCCCGGCCGCAGGGCGCGGCCATGTCCGGCCGGCGGGGGGCGGGGCGCCGGGCGGCGCCTCGGGTCACCAAGGCAGCAGCCTCCGGACCCGGCGCGGGCGCAGGGCGCATGCTCACAGCTGGCTCCCGGCCTCAGGAAGGCGGGCGACCCCGGAGCCAGCATTCTGCCGGCCGGCCGTGGGGGGTCGCCTCTCCTCTCCAGTGCTGACCCCGCGACCCCAGCCCTGGGCATGACCCGGGCTTGCTATGCGTCGGAGGCAGCGCGAAGAGGGGCTCAGGAGGGCCTGGAAGGAGCACCCAGAAATTGGGGACTGGAGATGTCCCCCAGCCCCAGCCCATGCCGCGGGGCTGAGTTCCTGGGCGAAGCCTCGTGTGCAGGGGAAGGGCCGCCCGGCCTCTGCGCGGCCTTGGGGCCGGGATCTGGGCGATCTGATTTCATTTTTCTGGCCTCTGGGCCCAAAGCGCTGACAGCATGAGTCAAGCTTTAAATATGCGCAGCCGCCTGGAAAGCCGCCGGAACCCCACCTTACATTCCGGGGGTCAGGGGGCGCGAGATAAACGCAGGCCCCTACCTCCCCGCCCCAAACACCGCTGCGCCCTTCAGGCACAGACCTTGCGAAACGGAGAGGAGGTGGATGGCCTGCGGCGGTGGGGGCGGCCCTGTGAGCCACCTGCGGGCCTGGAGAGGGGCCGGCGCCAGAGCGTGGCCGGGGCAGGCGGAGGGCCCGCGAGCTCCCCTGGGCGCCAGGCGCCGCGCGCCTGAGCCGCCCGCTCATCTGTGTGTTGTGAAACTGAGTCCTCCTGTGGCTGAAGGCCCGCGAGGCGCGTCACCGGCCCTCAAGGGCCCTGGCGGGGCGTGGGGATCCTGGTACGAAACTCACGGGACGGGCACACCGGCCTCCCGGGGGGCCCCAGAGCCGGGCCGCCTCGGTGGGGGCGCCTCTGGGGGTCCCGGGGCGCAGCCTGGCAGCTGGAGCCGCTGGGGAGGGAAGGAGCTGCCCCGAGGCCCTCCTCCTGGAGGGGGCGGACAGTCCTCAGCCGCTGGACGTGGACGCTGTCTGTCCGGGGAGGCCGCCGCGGCTCCAGCAGGCGCCCCCAGCGGGGCGAGGAGGCAGCGCGTCCGTGTCCACGCTGACCCACCGAGGGTTCCCGGCAAATGAACGGGACGCTGCGCCCTCCCTTGCTCACTCTGACCCATTGGGGTCCCTGCCTCGGGGCGCCCCCGGCCTCACAGCCCTGGTCCTGGCCTCAAAGTCCGCTTTTCCTCTCTGAGGCTGCGGGATCCCGATGTCGCAAAACCCCACTGGGGGCTGCCCCTGAGCAGACCTTGCGTCCCCAGCCCGCATCCAGTTTTGGGGTGACTGCTCTGTGGCAGGGCGCTCAGCACGGCTCCAAGGTCAGCAGGAAAGAGCAGAAAATGGACCCACCCACCCCGACCCCCGACCCCGCCCCCATCCCCAGAACCAGCTCCCTCCCCCAGTGCCCAGCCTGACCCCCAGCCAAGGCCCAGCCCTTCCCAGGTCTCGGTCTCCCGCCCCCTGGAGAGCACCCCCCTTCCTGCTGGTGTGCCCACCTGCCCGCCCCGGAGCCCCAAACCCCGTGGGTCTGCAGGGTGGGGACAGTCTGGCTGGCAGAGGGTGGGGGATGGGGTGGGGGGAGGGGTGGGCAATGGGGGGAGTGGGGGGACGTGGTATGGGGGTGGCTGGGGTGGTTCCTGGAGCCCAGGACAGGCTGGGTGTGGGCAGGACTCCGGGCTGCGCTTTGCTCCTGCGGCCTTCGGGTCAGAGAAAGTGCTTCAGGCAGCGGTGGCGCAGAGGTACATTCTTAAAATGTGCACGCAGAAAAGCATTCTTATCACATGGAGCTAAAGGTGAGTCCGGCTGCTGGGTGAGAGGTGGTCAGCGAGGTGGACAGGGTCTGCTCGGGCCGGGCCCAGGTTATGGGACACTAGCCGGGGCACCTGAGTCCCCGCGGCCCCCGCGCCCCACGTGCGCCCTAGCCCCCCCCCCCCCCCCCCCCCCCCCCCCCCCCCCCCCCCCCCCCCCCCCCCCCCCCCCCCCCCCCGCACCCGCACCCTTGGCCTCAGCTGCCGTTACAGGCTGTGTTGCTGTGCTTGGGGTGAGCTTGGGGGATGCTCAACTCTGGGGCCAAGCGTAGGACTGTGGGGGTCAGCAGAGGTCGGCTTTGCCCCCGGAGCCCACCAGCAGGGACGGGCACCCCACAGAGGCCTGAGGGCTCTGGGGCTCCCTGAAGCAGGGAGGGCCTGTGCGGCAGGGAGCGGTGACCGGTGGGCGGGGGCGGGGCAGGAAGACCCGGGCAGCACAGGAGCCGAGCGCCCCCCACAGCCTCTGTGCTGCCCGCAGGAGACAGCGGGAGCCCCAGCCGCCCGCACCTCGGCCCCAGCACCAGCCACGCTCCCTGGAGATTCTGGCCCCTGGGGGACTCCGGGCTTTTGGCTCCACTTCTTTCAGCCATCCCTGAATCGTGACTCACGTTATTGAAAATTACAGCAAAGTGACAAGGGACATGAATCCCATTCACAATTCATTTTTTTTAAAGATTTATTTATGTATGCATACAAACTGGAGTGCAGGCCAGAGGTGTGTTTGGGGGTGCTGAGAGGATTCCCCAGAGACAGAGTGGGGAGCAGAGCAGGCAGATCCACTGAAATCCACTGCTGAGGGGAGCAGCGGGGAGACAGGAGGGGTCTGCTGCGCCCTGTGGGAAGCTCCCTGGCTGGGGATTGAACTCGTGCTGCAGAGGATGTGGACAGCTTCATGTGCTGAGACTTAACCCCTGCGGCCCCGGGGAGGCCCCCACAATTAATTTTTAAACGCAAATTTTAAAGACTGCTTGCAGCAGAAGCACCCACCTCCAGGCTGCTGCAGGCCCCTGCGCCCTCTGCCGGCACCGGGGTCTGCAGGGGCTGGGGGGCGTGCTCGGCCGGCCGCTGGCAGAGCCATGGGGGGCTTTGGGGGGCGTGCAGAGGGCTGTGGGGGTCTGTCCAGCCCTCTCCCCTGGCTCCCATCCTGGGGGGGTGCTCCCTGCGCCCAGGGCCCCACAGCTGCAGGTGGAGCCCACTCAGAGGTCAGTCCGTGAGGGGCTCGGCCCCGTCCTGCTGCACGTGGAGGTGCAGGCCCAGGCGGTGCACGTGGTTGGTCAGTGGCGGCCTGCGGTGGTGCCAGGGGAGGGCTCCTGCTCCAAGCACATGCCCGCTGCTCGCACCTCTGCCCCGCCATGCTCCTCTCACGGCCTTGCTGGCCCGTCTGCCCAGTGTCCAGGTCTTCAGCCAAGCTTCAGGCCTGCTGCTGTGCTGGGGGGTGCGGCCTGGCCAGATGCACAGTGGGGTGGGGGCTCTGTGGCCGGAAGCCCAGCGCAGCCGCCTGTCCCAGGAGCACCCGTGGAGCGGAGACCACAGTGGGGCTGCTAGGGCTTCACCCAGAAGATGGGGGCTGGCGCCCAAAGGAGGCTGCCTTCACACTGCACGTCCAGCTGGCTCTACAGCGAGCTGGACACACTCAGGCCAGCGGTCAGCCGGCCTCCCCACTACCGGTGCTGTGGTGCTGCCCCGAGCCCCTCCCCGCCCCCAGATGCCCGGCCTGGCTGGCCCAGGTGTGTCTGGGCTGGGGCACAGTGCACAGTGCCCCCCACAGGGCGTTCAGCGTCCCCCCAGCCTGGCCGCCCAGGCCGTGAGCTCAGTGGCTGGCTGACCGTCCTCTCAAATTGCCACCCACGGAGTGTGCAGCAAATGTCCTCCTGCGGCTGCAAGCCGGCGGGCCAGGGCGCCCCAGCTCCCCTCAAAACGAGCTTGCTTAGAGGCTGAGGCTCAGAAGCCGTTCCTATGCGGAAACCACAGGAGCTGGCCCCGTCCTGTTCCGCTGGCTTCCCAGCCGGCAAAGTTCATGGAGGGATGCGCTCCAACTCCCTCCCGCTTGGCCCTGGAATGCTGGCGGGACCCTGCTGGGGTCTGGCCTGGTCTGAGGTGGCTTTTGTCTGCCAGAGGCTCTGCCTTCCCCAAGGGTCAGGGTAGGGAGCTGGGTAGTGGGTCTAGTGCTGACTTCACCTGGCAGACCCCGTGGGCCCCCCAGTGGGCGCGTCCTGCAGAATCCCGCTGTGCTCAGAGGTGGTACAGCCCCGGGTGGGGTGCTGGTGTGGCCGGGGTGGGGGGCAGGAGAGCTGCTCAGCACCCCCTCCTGGTTGTCAGCCTTGGGCCCTCCTCACCCTCTCGGGGCCTCCACCCGCCTGAGTGTCAGGCATCCAGGGGCACAAAATGCCTAAATGCTCAAGACCACCTGCAGTCACCCATCTCTGCCTCTGCGGCTGGGCGCCCGTGTGCTCGGCCAGCCCCAAGGGCTGAAGATCAGAACAAGGCAAGGCTGTCCGCTCTCATCACTGCTTTTCAATATAAACTGGAGGCCTGAGCAGACCAACAAGACAAGAGAAAGACATACAAGGAATCCAAATAGAGAAAGAAGTAAAACTATCACTATTTGCAGATGATATGATAATATACACAGAGAATCCTAAAAATGCTACAGAAAAACTAATCAAAACAATTGACCAGTTTAGTAAAGTAGCAGGATACAAAACCAACACACAAAAATCAGTAGCCTCCTATATGTGAACAATCAATCTGAGGAAGAAGAAATTAAGAAAACCATCCCTTTTATGAGTGAAATTAAAAAAAATCAAATGCCGGGCCTCCCTGGTGGCGCAGCAGTTAAGTGCTGCACTGTGGAGCTGTTAGCAGCGGTGTCACAAGTTCGACGCCCGGCCGGGGAGATTCCCACATGGTGCAGCAGACCACTCCTGTCTCGCCCACTGCTCCCCTCAGTAGTGTATTTCCATCCATCTGCCTGTGCTGCTCCCCACTCTGTCTCTGGTGAACCCTCTTACCACCCCACGCCTCTGGCCTGTACTCCAGCTTGTATGCATAAATAAATAAAAATCTTAATAAAAGTCAAATACTTGAGAATAAACCTAACAAAAGAGGTGAAGGACCTATACAAAGAAAACTATAAGACACTGTTAAAAGAAATAGAAGACACAAAGAAAGGGAGAGACATCCCCTGCATATGCATTGGAAGAATTAACATTATCAAAATGGCCATCCTACCCAAAGCAATTTACAGATTCAATGCTATTCTGATAAAAATTTCAATGACATTCTTCAAAGAAATAGAACAAATAATGATGAAGTTCATATGGAGCCACAAAAAACATTGAATAGCCAAAGCTGTCCTGACTAAAAAGGAAAATGGAGGTATCACTGATTTCAAACTATACTATAAAGCCACAATAATTGAAACAGTATGGTACTGAAACAAAAACAGACACACAGACCAATGGAATCAAGTAGAAAACCCAGAAATAAACCCACATATTTATGGTCAACTAATCTTTGACAAAAGAGCAAAGAATATGCAGTGGAACAAGAATAGTTTGTTCAGTAAGTGCTGCTGGGAAAACTGGACTGCTACATGCAAAAGAATGAAGCTAGACTACTGTCTCACACCATGCACAAAAACTAACTCAAAATGGATAAAAGACCTGAATGTAAGACCGGAAACCATAAAAAATATAGAATAAAATATAGGCCAAACACTACAACATACATCTCTGTAACATCTTTAAAGACACATCCCCCAAAGCAAAGAAAGAGACGGAAAAGATAAACAGCTGGGACTACATCAAACAAAAAAGGTTCTGTACAGCAAAAGAGACATTAACCAAAGCAAATAGACACCCCACTGACTGGGAGAAAATTTTTGCACCCAATAAAGCTGATAAGTGACTGATCACGAAAATCCACAAAGAGCTCACATGACTCAACAAAAACAAAATAAACAATCCAGTCAAAAAATGGTCTGAAGAGCTAACAAGACACTTCTCCAAGAGGAAAAAATAAATAAATTACAAAACAAAATTAACAGGCAACTATAAATCAGAGACATTCTGTGAGGGAGGAGGAGGAAAAGGGATCAAGACAGGGAGAGAAGCACAAGGGACTATGATGACGGTTCAGGGGGAAATGGTGGTGGGAATTTTATGGGGAATACACAATGATATAAAATATATAAATAAAAAATTAATTAATTAAAAATAAAGCAGCCTCAGGGGTCACCGGCCTGGCTGCTGCATCGGATTTCCAGATCCCCTCCGGTCCTCCAGAATCGCAGTCCTAGGTCAGCAGGTGTAACAGTGGTCAACAGTGAGACTGTTACTGAGTTAAAAAGGCCCCAATCTGTAGTATCCTGGTGTGCTGAACATGAATATAACCCTGAAATTTTTTATTAGCTCTCGTTTTGAAGATATTTCATATAATTCATTTTATATGTTTCACCATGTACATTTATCCAGTAGGACTGCAACAACATCCTAAATCAGACTAGAATGATGTCATATTGCATCACATTGCATAATACCATCCTGCACACATCATCCAGAGATGATTGCATCATTTTCTAATGCAATGCAATACTACTGCCAGGCGGCTGCTGAAGTAAGCTGACCTCAGCAGTGCACTCGATAAAGCCCTGCCGGAAAGGTTGAGCATTGAAAATATCTCAGACTTTGTGCAAGACAGTTTAAGCTACTGTTCCATAGAACTGCTATTATTTTATCCATTTAGGCACAATACAGAACAGGAATGCCTCGAAAGTGCGTTCATAGCATGGACAATTTCTGCTGTGTTTGTGGGGAAGTGACATTTGCCAACCAGAAGAAAAGTATTACTTCTCAAGTGAAGGAGGCTTATCATCTTTACTTCGGATGCAAGGTTGGTGACCAAGACAAGCCTTGGGCCCCGCGTATATGCTGTGCTACATGGACAACACAGCTTTCACAGTGGTTCACTGGCAAAAGACCATCCATGCCGTTTGCAGTCCCCATGGTGTGGAGAGAGCCAAGCAACCACATCAAAGACTGTTACTTCTGCTTGGTTCCTCCTCTTTCCGGCGGAATAACGAAGCAGAAGAAGTCGAGAATAGTCTGCATTGAGATGATGGGTTCAACAACTTGCTGCAGGGTGATGCGAAACAAGCATGGAATGCTTTTCGCCTAGTGTCTACAAACTTTCTTGGGAACGTTAGAGCAGAAAACTATAAGGAAACTGGTAGAAGACATGCTGATGCAGTAACAGAAACTTGGCTGCAATATGTCTCTAAAGATCCACTCCCTTCATTCCCATCTGGATTTCTTCCCTGAAAACTGTGGTATGGTTAGTGACGAACATGGCAAACGTTTTCATCAAGATATCGCATCAGTGGAACAAAGATAGCAGGGAAAATGGTCCACTCCACTGCTGGCTGACTACTGCTGGACACTCCCCAGAGATGGCCCTGAACAGCTGTACAAGAGACAAGTGAAGAAATCTAAGGAGTAGTCTATGACTTGAATTTTTACAGGTATTGTAAGAGGGTGGTCCTCAGGAAAGGGGACTGTCCCAGGATCCCACCCCCACCTCAAGCCAGAGCGATCCAAGACACCTAGGACTACGAATCCCAGAATGCCATCATCACCGAAGGAAGGATGCTGACGACTGAGGGTGGAGTTAAGAAATGTTTTGGGGATTAAAAAAACCAGACCTGTGAGCTTGGAGGCGGGCTATTGCTCGTGGTTATGGATTGTCAGGTTTTGAGTGGGCCATAAGATGCCAGCTCATCAGGGGCCTCCCTGGTGGCGCAGCGGTTGAGCGCTGCGCTGCGGAGCTGTCGGCAGCGGCGATGCTAGTTCAACCCCCGGCAGGGGAGATTCCCACATGGCACGGCAGACCTCTCCTGCCTCGCCCGCTGCTCCCCTCAGCAGCGTGTTTCTGATCTGCCTGTTCTGCTCCCCGCTCTGTCTCTGGTGAACCCTCTCACCACCCCACACCTCTGGCCTGTACCTCAGCTTGTATGCAAAAATAAATAAATAAACCTTTAAAAAAAAAAAGATTCCAGCTCATCGGAACTGGTAGGACGCATTCACCAATTTATTCTTTATCTTTTTCCTTTCCCTTTTTGTAAATAAACCCTTTTATTAATTTTTTAAAAAAGATTTAATTATGCATACAAGCTGGGGTACAGGCCAGAGGCATGGGGTGGTGAGAAGGTTCACCAACGATAGAGTGGGGAGCAGAACAGGCGGATCGATGGAAATACACTGCTGAGGGGAGCAGCGGGTGATGCAGAAGTCTGCAGCGTCCTGTGGGAATCTCCCTGGCCAGGGGTCGAACTCAGGTTGTCGCCACTGCTGACAGCTCCACTGCGCAGCGCTTAACTGCAGCGCTGCCAGGGAGGGCCCCTCTTTTATTAATTTTATTGTGTGTTTGCAGTTGAGTCTTTTAAGTCCCTTTTAAGCACTCTGGTGAGAACCCAGACAGGCAACCCATTTATATTGGGGCTGCCCTGTAACAGTATTAACCGTAGGCCTATTACTATTGGCATGCACTTCCTGATGTAAACATCCATTTATTACTAAAAAACTAGAGCCAAAATTAGAATTGGACTGTCATATTCGTGTTGAGCACTTACAAATTGATAGGAAATGACTAATTTTATTTCAGTTATATGACTTTTGTAAAAATTTGTTGACCAGTGCAATCAGCTAAACGCACCTGTGCGGGGGGTGCGGGGGGTACACGGCGCCCCTGGGGGCGGGGAAAGGGGTGGCGCCTTATGTGGGGGAGTGCTGTGGGGGGGTGGGGGCGCCCCTGTGGGCGGGGTGTTTTCAGAGTGGTGACGCCTGTGTTCATTTTGGGGGTGTTTCCCTTTATTTCCATTGCTGATTTCGTGTAAAAACATCACAGCTCTATTTTTGTTGAAATTCAGAAATGGTTTGGTTGAAACTAAGAAGCTTCCCCGCGCCGGCGCTGCCCCTCCCCTCCCGCGGGGCCGGGCTCGCGAGCCCCTGGGGCCGGCGCTGGGCTCGGGCCTGGGGCAGCCGAGCCGCGGACCCGGCGCCTTCAGAAGCGAGCCGCCGCCGGGCAGGGAACACGGCCCTTTCAGTCAGGGCGCTGCGGGCGGCTCGGGGGACGCCAGACTCGGCTTTAAAATAAGCCGTTGCCGGGAGAGCGCCGGCCTCGGTTTCCAGCGCAGCATTCAGCCGCACGGCAGCCGGGCCGGGAACGCGAGTCGGTGAGCCCGGGCCAGGCCCGGAGCGAGCTCGGCCCAGCCCGCAAGGCTGGAGGGGCGGGGCGGGGCCTGGGGGGCGGGGCCTGGCGGGGCGGGGCCGGCGCAGCCAGGGCGGGGCGGGCGCAGCCAGGGCGGGGCGGGGCCTGGAGGGGAGGGGCCGGCGCAGCCC